>CABFWB010007577.1:0-23851 GCA_902151455.1 Timema bartmani
TTAACATAGTGTGAACATTGTATCTTGCCTCAATAATATGTTTACATTATCTAAAAGTTTTACTATATTATTTTGGGGGGTAAAAATGATACTTTTTACCCCCTCAATTTTGGGGGGGGGAGGTAAAATTTACCCCCGTACCCCCTAGTTCCTGCGCCACTGGTTATAGGCTTGTAGGAAGTAAGGTTTCTACTAAACTCTGATTTTAGTAATAATCCCAATCTGTGAGGCTTTATTTCGTACCAGAATACTATCATATATATAATATTTTTGTAGGATAGACGGCCATTTAAAACATAAGTAGAAATTTCCTTCGTGAAGGTCTTTTATCCTACTTAAACACAATTATAGGGTAGGATTCTGGTAAGAGATAAAGTCTTACAAGCAAGCTTCATTCAAAGATCATCGTATATATTAGGCTACATCAACGTATTTAAAGAAAACTAACCAGTTTCGAGCTTTGTTATGTTCATCAAAGCTTTTACTAACATATTTATTTCATTTAACTAATCACAAATTGATTTATCTAATATATTCAATCAAATAAATGAACGATGTCAAAATGCCACATTGCCTTGTGTGGGTGTAAGAGAGAGAGAATACCCGAAGGTTTCCATCTCTCTTAGACAATGGTGTGCAGACGACAGCTCGAAAATTTCAGCCACATGTTTATCCAGTTATATTATAAAGATCAATGTTTTCGCTCTAATGATATCGCGTCTGGCTACGAGTGTTTATGACAGGTACGATACTTGACTTCAGTTTATGGTAACGCTTTCCTTAACTAAACTAAATAGACCTTTACAAACCAATGAGCTGCGAATTGTGTGCCAATTTCAAAACAGCATTATTCCTCATGTTAGATTTAAACGAGTATAACATTGTAATCAATAGATTTTAGCAATTACAGTATATGTAAATTAAAATGAACCGCAATTACTAGCGGGAAACATATACCAGTAGGTAGTTACTTAAAAGCAGTTTGATTATGGCTAAAGGAAATAGAGTATAAAATTATCTAGGCTTAGCTACTTTTATATAAGTACTTCGTGTTTGCTATAGGTTATTTAAATTGGGAAGATATGTTATCATGGTATGTTGTGTTGTTATTGTTATTATTATTATTATTATTATTATTATTATTATTATTATTATTATTATTATTATTTAGCACCACGTCCTACTACCGCTTAGGATGATGCGTTGTCTAAATGTTAGGCCTAGTCTTAGTAAGTACCAATCTAAATATGAATAAAACAGCTCATTTTCCGTCAATTTCTAGTGGGTACATATAGATAAATTATATAAATTAACATAACAGCTGTTGTATCTACTTCACGTCAACCACCGTTTTTGTCTATGAAAAACCCCTCAAAGTCGTTTTCGCAACTTCACCTTGGTCAAAAACACTCGATACCAAGATGTAACCAAGTCATCGGTAAAAACTCGCTTATTGGTGTATTTGATAAAGTCCATCTAGCATAGGAGTGGTGGTAACTGACAGCTAGAATAAGATTTTTGTTGCAACCATTGGTTGAAAGTCACTAATGTTAATCTATGAAGAAATAATAATGACTTGGTGGGTGCCTCTTGGGGTTCCCACCCATTTACAATGTTACAAATATACCATGGGCTTATACTATGGGGGTATAAAAAGGTTTCAAGACTGTTTCTGTTAAATGTAAATAAATTACCTGATTTAAATTTGGCCACTTTCTCCTTCAAAGTAGTTCCCTTGTACAGCGATACAACGATCCCAGCGATTTTTCAACTTTTTGAAAGCTCCCTAGAAGTCCTGCTTTCAAAGCGTGCACAACATCGCCTGTGATTCACGCTTGATCTAATTCACGGTGTTGAACCGATGACCCTTGAGCTTTAACTTAATCTTAGGGAAGAGGAAGAAGTCGCAGGGGGCCAAATCCGGTGATTACTTGGGTGAGGAGCGATGATAATGTTGTTGCGTCCGATAAACTCACACGTTTTCATAGCTGTGTGTGCGGGTGCGTTATAATGTTGGAGCACCCAACTGCCCCCAAGCCACAGTTCTGGTCTTTTCCACCAAACGTCCTCCTTTAGACGACTCAGAACATTACAGTAGAACTCTGCGTTGACAGTCTGACCCTCGGGAACAAATTCATGGTGTACAATCCCGAGAATGTTGAAGAAAACGATGAGCATGCACTTGGTCGCGCTCCAGACCTGCCTCGCCTTCTTCGGTCTTGGAGATCTTGGGCTCTTCCACTGCGAAGACGTTGTTTGGTCTCTGGATCGTAACCGTTGATCCAACTCTCGTCCCTTGTGATGATCCTTGACATGAAGGTTGGGTCATCAAGAGCATGTTGACGGAGTTTCTGACAGACTTCAACACGGTACTCCTTCTGTTCGAGGGTCAAAAGCCTGGGTACGAACCTAGCAGCAACGCGGTGCATGTTAAAACTGGACGTGAGGATTGTCTACACTGATCCGTATGACACATTGACGATGTCAGAAATGTCTTTAATGATCATCCAGCGATTCTCGTGCACAAGTTGCCTAACTCTGTCCACAATTTCCGGGTTTATGATCGTGGAAGGTCAGCCTGACCTCTCTTCGTCTTTCAGTGACGTTCTGCCACTCATGAAGTGCGAGTGCCACTCAAAACACACCTGATGGCTCATAACTTCGTTGCCGTAAGCCTGTGGCATCATTTGGAAGGTATCCGTTCCAAATTTTCCTAGTAAGAGGCAGAATTTGATGTTCGCTCTCTGCTCGTGTTTGTGGTCCATGATGAAATCGCAAATGCATCCGTGCACGTCGTCAAATAATCGTGTGAAACACAGCCACTGGTCAATACAGAACAATGCTACTTGTCGTACTGACAGTTGAAGATCACAAATCGCCAGCGCGTGCATCTTCATTCTGCGCTCTGTTTTCATTTTACAGAACCAGTCTTGAAACCTTTTGATACCCCCTCGTACATTCTCGATTAGATTATGAATGTTTTTATATCACGGTCTACACTAATGGAGCTGGACAAGATCCAATAGGTGACTGTAAAATTGTGTCTGGGCGCTTGACGATTGACGTACATCACCGACCATTGCACTCCTCAGTGAAGTGGGAGTGCTTCTTTTATATCTTAGGCACCAGCTTTTGGCAGTCAAGTTTTTTTTACTAAAGATTGTTCAGACTCGAGTTCTTTGCAGCTAAGACGTTGTATCTTTAAAACTTACATGGAGACTAATAAGCCAGTCATTTTAGGTAAAAATCTCAAACAAAATGTAATAGAAATAAAGTAAGGTTTTTTAGATTCGGAAAACTATCCCAAAGAACATGTAAAAGTCTAGAAAAAATCAAAGTATAGGAAAGCCACCATATTGGATGTAATCATAGATTTACTTTTGAAGTCAGTCAAATGAGCTTAACTAGTGCAATATGGCTCCGATTCTCTTCAAATATATATGAATGAAAGGTCTTTGAACCAGAGATAGTTAACAATTAATTTTAATTTGTTTATGTTCTGTTCAATTTGTTTTAAAACTTTAACAAATGAAAAGGCAGTTTATTTATGAACATTAATGATATTTAATATAGGCCCTCAGTGATTGAAATCACTTTGTTAAACTCGTACATAAATAACAGTGTTTAAATTACCGTACTCGCATTGGAAAAACCAACATAATTTTAAAAAACCTTGTTATTCTGTTTGTTATTAGTCATTTCCAACACCATCAAGCTTCCTCATCAACACAATCTTCATATATTTAGATATTGGAGTTCCTGAAGAGGAAACTGTGACACTCACTCCAACACTCCAACCTATGTCTTCAGCATGAGCAACTTGAAGTAACTACCATCTGTTTTGCATTTACGTCTAATCATATTCAGCAGAGCTGGTTGGAGGTCAGTGAGTACTAGTAGGAGTTGACCCCCCTATGATTTATAGCCTCAATCCTGAGGTAGAACATATGTATTATCATTCGAAGCCTAAACTTGGTATTTAGTGTCAGATTAAGGTATTTGGGGGTGCTGGGGCTATTGAAGAATCTGGGGCCTTATCTACTTATGCCATGTAAGATGGCCAAGGCTTTATAGAACACGCAGTTAAGGGTGTAAAATAATAAAAAGAAGCATTGAAATATTATATTTTGAGTATATTTTAAATGTTAAACTTAGCAAAACACAAACTTTAAATCAATATTGTAGTTAAAATCAAACAAAAATGCACAAAAGTAAACATAGGTTACAAATAGAAATGTCAAATTAAAAGTATTTTTCCTTGCCTTAATATTTGCGAATGTTTGCACATCAAATGACAACTATCTTATAATATCATGTTAGCAAGACCATCAATTCTTAGTTCAATCATTGTTGATCGTAATTTATTTTTAATTAAGATACATTTTCAAAAAGAGCGTTATGCTTCACAGTATTTGGTTAGAAGAGTTGCCAAATATAATTTTAAAGCAGTAATTACATTTGGAAAAACATCAATCAAATTATTATCATACATCATTATATTTAGCAATGTCTTGGCAACTAACTACATCAACATTCTTGATAAAGACATAGAACTGTGATATTTCTACTTTTAAAGATTCATCAAGATCCTCAATGTAAAAACTTTTAAACAGTTACTAAGCGAAATTTCATCTATAATATTTGAAGTATTGAAATCAACTGAAAATTTAAATTATGATGGAAATTTTTTGTAAGACTGTAGGGGATTATTAGGTCCACTGAATAACTTATCAATTATCACAACAACAACAACAACAACAACAACAACAACAACAACAAAAATCACATAGATAAGGGGATGAAATGCAATTTTTGCATTTTGCACAAGACTGTTCAGATTGGGTAAGGAGCTGGGGCCCCTGAATTAGTGGGGCCTGGGGCTGCAGACGCTTTTTGGTTAGCCCCCTTTTCACTTAAACGTTGGGACTACTAGTCACTTAATGGAGCTGAGTAGGCTTGCCAAGGTCTTCCAAAATCGCTAGTCGAGTGAGCTGTAATGTACTAGACCACTAGGAAACAGAGGTTGGGAGTAACTTGCACCGTCACTACCCCATCTCCTACCACTGCAGCACGGGGGTCATGGGGGTACTTTTCAACCTCTCTCGTGGCTGTCTTTAGGGTACCCTCCTCAGGCTTTACCAAATTAAGTTTAATTGGAATTTAAACCCGCCTCGTTGGTGTAGTTGGCTAACGCGCTAGTCGTGTTGAGCTTGACTGCCGAGGACGGGGAGATCGAGGTTCGAAACTCGGTTGGGTGAACTGGGGGCGGTTTTTCCTAAATGGTTCTCCACTCTCCCTACACGCAAATGCGGGTTCACGTCCTCTAAATTCAACCTAATCAATTAGCGTAATTAGTACTTAAGCGTATAACCCGAACGTTTAGTAAGACGCGGTGCTAAATAATAATAATAATAATAATAATAATAATAATAATAATAATAATAATAATAATAATAAATAATAATAATAATAATTTAAGTAGAATTTATAAGGGCAATAAAAATATTAATTGCCATCTTAAACCGCACTAGGGCTGTATAGGGTGCTAGAATAAAGGACACGTGGCGTTTACCTAGATAGAGCTGGAGTCACTACCAGTACCAGGATTGATGTCCCAGTGCTTCCCCTTTGGGTGGTCTCAGAACTTCCTGTGAAATCTTTCTCTTGTACGCGAGAGCCTCTGATACTTGTCGCCTCACACGATTTGTTTCTTGAAACCCGCACTTCAATGACGCCAACTTCCCGCAATATTTTGGCTTATTTCCTCTCTAGTAATCAAGTTGTCACCATCAGAAAATATTGTTATTTAAACATTTTCATAGTAAAAATAAAATTAAAGTCTCTTGGTAAAATAAAAATAAAATAAAAATAAAAGTTGTTTAAATACAATTAAATAATCAACTGCTCATTATATAAACAAAACAAAGCCTTTTTCAAACCCTGCAGAATAATATTTTTTACTACTTTCACTGACACGAATTCATATTTTCGTCTAAGCTTCACACTCGGCTCTAGAGAGGGCAGTAGGCCTATAATCCAAACCCTGATTTGGAGGTAGTCAGCAATAAACAATCACTTGTACCAAGCAGTCACAAGCTTCACGTACGCTCCCACAGAGGGAAGAAAAGTCACTTACAAAATATATTTTACCTACTCTTTCTCTATGATTCATGAATATTTTGAAGTCTTTATTTGATTTTTAGTTTCTATTCACCCGATCTTACATAAAGAATAATTAATTCAAACCTCTCTTCAAAACCAAATTGTTAACATAAATTATTTTGTGAGAAAATGTGTTAAAAACAATGTTTAGAGTTGATTTCAAATATTATAAAAGTAAATGCCCTCCTCCAGATTTGTCACAATTAACTAACCCAAAAAATAATGTTGGGACAAATGTAAGTTTAATTTTGTTGGTTTGAAATTAATGTTTTTGGGATTAAGTCACATCAAGGGAATAATAACTTCTCAGGTTTCGGCTGTAGCTACAACAGCTACCATTTGGTACGTTAGCTGTTCTTAATTGCAAATGGGATCTTATTATTTATTTATTTCCTTTACCCAACACACATTGTATCTTTTAGTGAATTAGTTAACATTAATAAATATCACTTTAGAGACTAGCTATTTCCAAGTACCACGCTAAGTTGTCATGTGTATTCTGATTAGAGGCCTTTTAATTAATTATATAAATAATTTTTAACATGTCTTATATAAATAATAAAGCCGCAAGGTTTTTTTTTTTTGTAAAAATATAGTGTCTCAAAAGAAAAACATTTTCCATTCCCGTTTTCTACTTTGCTTCCATTGACAAATTGCTTCAACTAGTTTATTTACTGGTCAGTATAAAAACTTTACTCAAATGTCACCAAGTGATTTTGTTGGGCCCAGTGGCATATCCGGGAGGGGTAAAGAGAGCTGTAGCCCTCAAAATTGTTCTTAGCAAAGAACCACTCCAAATAGCTTCTAGAGGCATCCAATTTTCAAAAATTTACTGGGTTTCCAAAAATATTTTAGAGAATCAAATTTTCAAAAATTTGCCAGATTAGAACACAAAATGGCTTCTAGGGGTATGTAATTTTCAAAAAATCTTTAGGCAGAGACAATTCCAAATAGCTTTTAGAGCATCCATTTTTCAAAAATATCTTTATAAAATAGTAGTAAAATTCTACTTTGAAAAGCTTCGAGAATCATCTCAATTTTAAAATTTTTTTAAGGAAAGACCTCTCCGAATATTTTCTGAGTGAATACAATATTTCTTGACCAGCTTCAATGGTCACATGATCTAAACTGTCACACTCGTGCTACACTAGACTCCCAGTGACAGAGAGATTGGGGTTTGAATCCCAGTCAGGTATTCTATGGTCTTATTTTTCCAAAATGGTTTTTCATCTAAATGTGGGTACACTTCCTCTAAATTCAACCTTCCTAATCCCTTACTCATCAGCATAATTAGGCCTAGTATATATGCGTATAGCCTTAACAGCTAATAGTACGCAAAGCTAAAACAAAAATTAATATTCTTGCAACATTTTCCTAGAAAGGATCCTTGGACTCCCGTTTGAAATGGAGGGCAAAACTCTTTATTTTTCTAACTGCCCCCTCCCTCTCTACACAAATAGAGTTCCTTCACCACTGATTCTTCTCTTCAAGTAAAACACTAAAAATGTCCCAGTATTGCGGAAAATATTATTGTAAGCCTTTCATTACACATGTTAAAAGTTTCTCAAAATCTACAAATTTGAAAAGGTACTGGAAAAATAGCTTTTATACATTGTGATACATTGTACCTAAACTTAAGTCACTTATATTATTGAGATCGCCGTCCCAAGGTACCATTAATAAGAATTGAATATTTATATATATATATATATATATATATTTAACAGTCATTGCTTTGCTTCTAGTGGAGCTGTGCCCCCTAACCCGCCTCCCTTCCACTCACCGAGTTTTAATTCTGGACACAATCTTGATTGTTTGCCCCCCTACTGCTCAAATAATATTTCTGGGTTTGCCACTGTAACTAAGGTAAAAAAAAATATTCGCCCTGCTACTCTCTTGACCATGTTTTGATGAGAAATAAACAATAATTCAAAGTTGGTTTGTGACTCGGCTCGCATCCCCATCCAATGAGTTTTGATCCAAGTCTTGTAGCATCCATTGATGTTTCGTCAAAATACCGACATTCTTTGGTTTGCTTTGAGTACACAACAGGGCTTTGCTCAAGGTTCAACTCGATAGTCTGGGTGTTCTACAGGTCATTTTCAGGCTCACGACATGGTTTGGGTCGATATTCTGGATGCAGCTTTAGAGTTCGCTAGATGCGGACATACTATATCGAAGAAGTTGTCTGCATTTTATAAACAATCAAATGAAATACTTAATAGCCCTGTGGCTTGCATGGAGACTGGCTGGTTAGAACATGTAGTACCATTCATTTAACATTCCCGTAACGCAAAAGCTCTCCTCTGAAACACTTATAAGTTAAGTGAACGTTAAGTTTTCTTACGTTAAATTAAATGCATTATGATGGCTTCCATTAAAAAACACAAGGAGAACCGTTCTGTTACACTAACAACAAGTAAATGTAAATTTGTTTGTGATTCCTGAATTAGATGCAGTGCAAATTCTAAAACATACAACAGGTTACGAATGAATGTAGGCCTAAGTGGGTTCATATTCACTAATTATATAGAAAAATATATCCCTATTTATGCCACACACAAATAGGTTCCCTAGTACCATAGAATTAATCTTCTTCTATCCTAAAACATTAGCCCTGTAAATCATGTGTTCTCTGTCATGATAATGTATTTATCTGAAATTAAAAACCATGCATTTCATTAACAGTAAAACATATATTCTCTGTCATGATAATATATTTATCTGAAATTAAGAACCATACAATTAATTAACAGTAAAACATATATTCTCTGTTATGATAATGTATTTATCTGAAATTAAGAACCATACAATTCATTAACAGTAAAACATATATTCTCTGTCATGATAATGTATATTATCTGAAATTAAGAACCATACAATTCATTAACAGTAAAACATATAATCTCTGTCATGGTAATGTATTTATCTGAAATTAAGAACCATACAATTCATTAACAGTAAAACATATATTCTCTGTCATGATGATGTATTTATCTGAAATTAAGAACCATACAATTCATTAATAGTTAACCAAACAACTACAGCAGCTCACAGACAGCAATACATAAAGTTGGAGAGTAATAAAGATTATGCACATATTATAATAAATTCAAAGTTATACTTATCATGTGCGGTAAGTTATTAAAATGTTATCAATCTCGATTTAAAAAATAATAGGTTTTTAATTTTTAATCTTTCTCTCCAATAGAATACTTCTAAGGGCTAGGTGCTTTTAAACAATGAGTTATCGTTTTCAGGATACAAATTGAACCACAACACACATCACAATAATAGCTATGTTTCAACAATGATTAGTAATTTGTTAATCAAAGGCAATAACTTATTTACTAGAACTTAGGGCCACTTTCATAGTCGGACTTATCACGCCTCAAGTGCAGGCGGTGCTATACTAAATACAGGAGGACACCTACCAAGACCAGAGTGGAATGGGCCAGCTTAATATGTGAAATTAGCCCTAATTCCATTCGAGTTTAGGTAGGAGGTGTCTTATATTGAATATAGCACCACACTTGAGTCGGACTAAGTCTGGCTATGAAACTGGTCCTTAATCTATAGCATTAGGTGCTCGAAAGTCCATTGATGCACTTAGAAAAGTATGGCACCTATCCCTATCTAAATTCTATCCAGTCCACATTATATCCTATTTCTTTCAGGTTCATTCTAATATTATCTTCCTGTCTGAACCAGGTTTTCCCACTGGTATCTTCCCATTAGGTTTGACAGTCATTACCCTGAACACAGTTCTATTTTTTTATATTCACATTTCATGTCCAAAAGACAAAAACGAGGCTAAAAAATATTTATCATTGATTTTTATTAAAAGGTATCAAAATGGAAATTTCAATATATCAGCTACTGGTAATTACAAATAACAATTGAGAAAGTTCATTTTATTATGCACCATTCCAAGTGTGAAAGTACAAATATTTAAGAGAGCACACTAATTTTGATATTATTTTATTCAATTCTGTGGGTTGTATTTAAATTTTTAAATAACATTTTTAGGTTTTTTCTTGGAAACAGGAAGTTTTATATATAATATATAATTTATCTTAATTGTGTTATATGTTTGCATATGAGCTAGGCGCAGGGAGATAATTGGTAGCATTGTTTGATCAGAGAGGAAATAAAAATAAAAATAAGTAGTCACTGGCAGACATTACTATAGTTGAAAAATAAGAATTAATTACTTCATTAAAACATACTGCGATAAACTTTTCGATGAGATAAAAATACCGTAACTAGAAAACTTACTCCTAAACCAACATGGAAGTGGGAAGTATGAATTTGAAGTAATGTAAGCCTAATGTAAGTTTAGTATGATTATTGTAGCCTTTGCTTCCTAAAAATCTTGATTAAAATCAAGCCCACAGTAAAGAAGCAGTATTTTACTTGTGAGACTGGCATTCAAACGCTCACCAATTTATATTTATAAACTAGCATGAAGTACCCGGCTTTGTCCGGGAGAAATATTCTATGGGTTAAAAGGTTTAAAAGCTGTGAAAAATATAAAAAGGGTAAAAAGTAAATTTAATAAAAAAAAGGGGGAAGTAAAAAGGACAAAGAGGGTACTTCATTAAAAAAAATACTGAATTAATAAAAAAAAGGTGCAAAAAGTGGAAAAATGAGTAAAAGGGCAAATCGTGCAAAAAAGAGTAAAAATGGTGATAAAGGATCCAAGGCGTGAAAAGGATAAATGGGATAAAAGGTCAAAAAAGTCAAAATGGGCTAAAACAAATCTAATAGAAATAGAAAGTAGGAAAGGGTAAAATGTTTAAGAAGAGTTAAAACAGTCAAAAGGGTTAAAAGGTTACAAATATGATAAAAGTGTCAAAAGAGCAAAAATGGTAAAATAGGTAAAATGGGTAAAAATAGGTAAACACGGTAAAAAGGGGTAAAACAAGTGAAAAAGAGTAAAAAGGGGTAAAATGGATAAAAAGTAGATCTAATCAAAATTGTAAAATTCCGCCTTCCAGGTACACATGTTTGTGTACAGGGGCTACTAATTTTTAAATTTCAGACCTCTGCATCCAATAGATATCAGTATCACACACTGCACATCACAGACAAACTATTCATTTTATTAATATAGATTTTTTAAAATTTGTATGAGAAGTTTTAAGTTATTTTGATCCTAATGACATTTATTGATAATCATCATAATTGAATGTATAATGTAGGCCTAACTTTGTCATTCAAGTGGACAGTAAAACCCATACACTGCATTGATAACGGCACCGTGCAACAAGTTTGTGGACTAAAACCTCTCTCTGAATGGCATCTTTATGAACTAAACAGCAATCCAGGTAAATAGTCTCTCACACGATACATCTTTCTGCTTGGGGTTTATGTATCAGAGCTATCATAAATTACCAGTATATATCTTAATATAGATCTACTACGTTAGGCCTAGTCGGGAATCACTCAGTTTATTGGTTGGGTTTCAGATAATGGGGAGGCCAGGGTTCGAATCCAGACCAGGTGTAGTGAGGGTGTTTTTTTTTTATAAATGGTTTTTCACTCTTTCTTTTGCTCTCACCCCCACTCCCCACCCCCGTGGGTTAATTTCCTCGAAACTCAACCTTTTCTATCTCATTAATGTAGATATGGGATTAGTTCAGATGGGTAATAACACGATGCACTAAATAATAATTATATTTGTAATTATATTTGTTCCATAGTCGGACATTAATCCAACACCTTAGCTCACTCGGTAGTGTATCTGTCTACTGAGCTAAGGGTCTCAGTTTGGTCCCCGGCATGGCCGAAAAATTTATCATTGGTGAAATTAATGACCAATATGTTCTAACTTAAAGTTCTAATACCAGTAGGTTCTTATTTTAAAGTAGCCTAATATCTGCTTCATCCCAACAGGTTTGTTATTAATTCCAAATCCATTCACTGGCCCAGGACAAAGGTACTGGGTATGTCGTTGTCTGAGAGATTACACTCACAAACCTCAAAGACTCAACTTGGATGCACATGGGGACCTCAAGAACGGTGAGAAATGGTGGGAATTGTGCAACAAGTGAGTTACCAGTACATGGGGATAACTAATGGGGCTACCCATACTAGTAAAGTAAGGTCAGGCCACAGACAAGCTACAGTAGCCCCATGACTTCTTTGGTGCTGATTGACAGTTCACAGCTGACTTCTGACAGTCAACATTTAGGTATATACCTACATTTTGACTGTCAGAAGTGACAGCTGCTAAACACATGTTTTTGCAGATCATATGGTTTGGCGTAGGGATACATAATTTGGTCTGGTAGCTTTTCAAAGCCGTCAGCTGTCAGCTGGGAACTGTCAGTCAGCACCAAAGAAGCCATGGTGCTACTGTATACACCAGACACACAGCTTTACGAGAGTTTCGCTGCACTACTAGATCCAATTTGAGGCCTTGGGCACTAGGAAGTGCTAGTTGCAGTTATCAGTGATAACAGAACTTTCAAGGGAAACAACTCATTTTCATATTGTTTGTTGTAACACAATAGTTCATGTACATGCAATCCTGAACAAACCTTTTCAGACAAGTAACTAGTCGATGGTATTTGAAGATTGAAAATACCTTGACAATTTGCAAACATTCACTTGAACAAAAAAAAGGACCATTGAATTTGCTGTAATTTGCAGTCAAAGTAAACTCGTTTGAGATGTTGGTTCATGGGAATGGACCTAGATTTGTGAAAGCCGATTTATTTTCACTATAAGGCAATTTTTGTCCATTCTCTAGTAAAACCATCTTTATAGTGAACTGTTTTTAAAAAGTTTGCTTGATAGTGATGTCACTTGGGACTGCACCTAGCGACCGTCGTGTTGAAGGACTCAAGCTCTCCCGATGAGCGCAACCATTTTAATCAGGAGGATATGGTTCTAGTGTATACCTTGTCTGTCAGCAAGGCATTGTTTCACTGACAACTCTTCAGAATAAGTATTAAAATGAATTATTTTTTAATGTAATTCATTAACCCTTTCATACTTTTTATTTTATAACCCTTGTCTTATTCCAAATCTTATAAAAAAACACAACACAACATATAGGCTCTTTGCCTAGTTTACAGTTAGTTGATGCATTCGGGCTTTAGAATAATATTGCCTACAATCTAGAACCATGTGAGCAAAATTCAAGTTGATTTAAATTAAAGAGGGAGGGGACTATTGACGACGACTATTAACTAAAGAGAATTTTACAATTATTAATTAAAGTTACGTATTAAAACAGTAAGTGATAAACATTACAGTTATTGGAATCACTCTGGGCTGTTACAAGCCAGGTTTGTCAGGACAAGGTTCTAGTAAACGGTTCCCTTCCCCATTTCATCTATTTGACTGACCACACATGCAATAAAGTATTGGTCATATGTTTTTATATTGTCTTTAAAGTATACCGGGCAAGTTGATAATAAAGAAAATACAAAAATAAAAGTGATAAACTAAATAGGCCAATATTTTATAGCCGGTCATTAAGTATTAATAAATAATCTAATGCTAGTTCCTGGAAATTTTTGTTTCTGACCACTCAGAAAATTGCTTACTTTCAAGGTGATTGTATTTTAAGTGTGACATTCTTTTATGAACATATTATTTAAAAAAAAAAAGGAAATCAAAAGGATCAATGAAATTATGATGGCTCTTAGTTAAGTATGACACTAATTATAAACTAAACAAAATTAACATGTATATAAGTAGATTGATCTACAGTCCAATTTTCACAGGAAGAGCCTTTAAGAAAATTCAAACTCTTTTCATGACCAACTATGATAATATTTAAAAAATATTAGTGTTATTCTATAGGAATTAATAATGTCCATCAAAAGTGAAGGATGCAGATAACATGACATGATGTATGAATATGTGAAAATAGATCTAGTAGGTTAACTTTTCTAGCTGTCAGATAAGGTTCTTCTTATGAAAATTGAAATATACTCAAGCTTTTCACTATAAAACAGTTGCATACATTTCTTCTCTGACACGACATATAATATCAACTATTTAAAATATTTCAGTTAAGAATCCATTTTATTATTTGTTCTCTACAGTCCATTAAAGGTGCTGAGTGGTAATGGGCAGGTTCAATCCCAGGAAGGAGCAAGAATTTTGATATTAATAAATATTAAAATACTTGGCACTGAGAAAGTGTGTTTGGGTAGCAGCTAGTTAATGATGGTTTAGGCTCAGATTTTTTTAATAAGTATGTTTAACACAAGGGTTATTAGCTGTTTAATATAAGTTGTAAGAATGTAAAAGGTTCATTTAGTAGAAGTGGACCTGCATTAGTAAGGGAAGAGGATTATTAAACCACATTGATAAACATATCGGTAAAATCGGCCCTGGTCCGCCCAGTCAGGAATCTAAACCTTAACTTTCCTGTTATCGGAGACCAAATGTATTTTGAGTTTAACGTCTAAGAGCACATGGCTCGGGATGGGAAAAAAAGTATTGATGCTTTACTAATATCAATATTTTCCTTTCGATAGTAGTATTTTTTTACTCAATACTTTTACTGATATTAGTACTTACACTCCGGTATTGTATCGGTATCGAAAGAAATAAGTTTACTGTCATCTTCATTCACTAGGATTAAATGTATACTAGAGTGGACTGTGGAGGAAGAACAAATTACATTATTTCTCATTTATCATTCATTTTCTGCAGGACAAGCAAGAAACAACTCTAGCATTCAATCTATTTTAGCTCATCATAATTCATAGCTGTTCTATCCTCTTTGTTTATCAATACATCCTGATGCCTGACCGGGCGAGTAGCGAACCGTCTACTACACCTTCCGAAACAGCATCTTTGAAAATTTGTTTTAAAATATTAAAAACCATTAAAATTTTCAGTGTTTAAATAAATATGAAAATACAATTATGATGAAAAAGTTGAAATTATTATTACTAGATAAAACATTTTTTCAGATTAAAATTTCGATACTGATACTTACTGTTATCAATACTTTTCTTTCGATACTAGTAACAGTATTGATATTTTTCTTCCAATACTTTTAATGAGTACAGTATTGATAGTTTTATTTCGATACCACATCCCTACACATGGCCACCACTTCAAACTTTGTGAAGTGATTTACAGCCTTTAAAAGTTTAAACGTTGCTTGAATAAACTGCTATTCTCTTCTATCTCAGAATCATTAGCACCAACTATCGCATAAAGCCACAAGCCGCCACTGCCTTATAGGCTGATTTTTATACACAAGGCAGGGATTTAATATGTCACTGAGGCTAATCTAATCTTGATTTTAAATTTACAAGTGTATCTTCCCCTAAATAATCGACCTAATTTAATTTGTTTCTATTTCTAGGAGCATAGAAAATAAACAGCGATTGTTGCAAAAGCTAAGGTGGGCTACACTGGGCTATCATCACAACTGGGACAGTAAGGTATGCACACTCCATAAAGAATAACTAACTGATACCTTGTAAATTTTGTGCACCACATCAGGTTTTTTTAGGTACTTATAATTTTTGACAATAGGCATACTTTGTTCAGTTTAAATAAAAACAGTTAAGAGCAAATAATGGCAAACATTAAGGCCCCTAGGTTATTTTAAAAGTTTATACCTGTAACAAACTGTAAACATAACAAAGAGATGTGATAGTAATAATTTTGCTATAATTTGGGAAAATAAAATAGGGGAGCCTACAATGTTCAAGAATAACTTTCTCGCTCGCAGGGTTATTCTAATTTAAAAAAAAAAGTTCATCCTTGTGTCTAATCATTTCATGTGGTGTTAATTTTAACAGATGTATAGTCAAGAAGCTCATGACACTTTTCCTGCAGACTTGGCAACTATCTGCCAATTTGTTGCAAGGGTGGCGGGGTTCGAAGATTTCAGTGCAGAGGCAGCCATTGTGAATTTCTACCACATGGACTCGACTCTATCAGGGCATACTGATCACTCAGAGGTGGACAGGAATGCTCCGCTACTGTCCTTCAGGTAAGCTGCTCTTGTTGGGCTGGCATACTGATCACTCGGAGATGGACAGGAATGCTCCGCTACTGTCCTTCAGGTAAGCTGCTCTTGTTGGGCTGGTATACTGATCACTCAGAGGTGGACAGGAATGCTCCGCTACTGTCCTTCAGGTAAGCTGCTTTTGTTGGGCTGGCATGCTGATCACTCAGAGGTGGACAGGAATGCTC
Source organism: Timema bartmani (assembly GCA_902151455.1). Lineage (NCBI taxonomy): Eukaryota > Metazoa > Arthropoda > Insecta > Phasmatodea > Timematidae > Timema > Timema bartmani. The sequence goes on from CABFWB010007577.1 coordinate 16,345, forward strand.
CGCTACTATCCTTAAGGTAAGCTGCTCTTGTTGGGCTAAGTCGAATGTGGAAACGTTGTACCTCTGTCCTTGTAGCTTGATTGCTAAGTTTGATCCCAAGTGTTTGAGCGTAAGATGTTAAATATGGAGGAGACCCAATGGATAAATGATGTTATATACATGGACATTGATTTAAAAAAATCAGGAATAGTCAATTAATGGGTGACATTAATTGGAGAACGCGCACTTAGGGAAATAGGAACAAATGTGGGTATCTTATGTTTTTTATATACCTAGTAGAAAAAGTCTTATACACATTGAAACACAAACTTAACTCATAATATTTCACAATTTTTGCCTTTATCAAACACAAAGAAAAAAACACAAGAAAAATACTTATAACAAACACAAACCTACACAATATGATGTAGGTTTGTTCTAAGTGTTTTTTCCCCCTTTATGTTTGATAAAGGCAATAAGGTGAAAATATCAAGATGTTATTTTTGGTTTCAATTGGTTTTTGAGTAGGGCTATTCTAGACATTAGTGTCTAAACACACTTAAGCTCTTTACTTACATTCACACTGGATGATTCTAGTAAAGGTTCAAACTAAGGATGGGCCTTAGAATCCTTAACGATCTTCAAGGTTCGGATTCGAGAAAATTTCAGATTTGAGACTCAAATCCTTATATTTTTTTTTCAATTTTTCAAGTGAAATCTGTTTTAGAACTCTAATATTACTTTTTGATGGTTCAAAAAAAAACATTTATAATTACAGGATGAACTTAACCAAGCTCCAGACTAGTAATTTAACACTTAACCGAATGTTGATTAAGCACAGAAAGGTCAGGGACAGAAAAATCACATCTCATATACATTGAGACATTAAAGTTCACATTAGTTGTATAAGAATAATCTTTATATGGTGATTGTGTAAAATTATAAAAAGTATAATACAATCTCATACGAGAAAAATCAATAGGACTACGTTGTTTACCACAAATATTTTGAATATTAAATTCTTTTGAAATTAATTCATTATTAATAGAAGATAACCGTAATTGAGGCCTTAGATAAAAAACAAATTTAAGTCCTCTTTTCATAAACTTACGAAAATACATTTTTCTTATACCTTTCCAATTGTAATTTTTAACAAGAATATCAGAACCAGTTGCTAGATTAGATTTGTCCAAATAATAATATATATATTACCTATTTAAATTACTAGAAGTTAACAATATTGTACTTGTAATCTTGCCATCTTGATCTATACACATTTCTTTATATAAACTAACACCCTTTAAATAGTAAGTAATTCTATTAACACTAGCTCTCTTAAAATTAGAAGCATAATCTCTTGATCTAACACTTGTATGTATAAAATTAGTACCAAGTTCTAATATTTCAAATTTAGTTGCATCAATAACATTTTGATCAAATGTAGGACCACCAACAAATATATAATTGTTTCTTAATTTTTTATGAACAATAGTATAATGACCTTGCCTTAAAGGTTCATAATCACGCATATGGTATAATGTACCACCACGAGATCTATACTGTTTCCTGCGAGGACGATATCTCCACGATCTCTTTACAAATCTTTTCCGTCTTAACAACCGAGGTCGGAGGTGACGAGTCCGAGCGCGTCGACGCGTGTACATATATACACCTCGTAGCCCAATAATCCTTCTCCGGCGGCGGATCATTTGATATTGGAAAAACACCGAAGAAAAACTGAGGGAGCATGAAAACAGTGTGGAGCATGATAAATGTTTGTTAAAGTGGGCTCTTCAAAAGAATAAAAACACGTCAGCTTCCTCACACTTAGATTCACAGCTAAATAATGAAATAAGTTACTGGAAAAATGTTCTTGTTAGAGTAATAGCTGTTGTGAAATTTCTAGTGGTACGAGGCCTACCATTTCACGGCGACAACCAGATGCTTGGATCACCTTGCAACGGCAACTACCTAGGAATTATGGAACTCCATGCTCAGTTTGATCCCTTTTTAAAGGAACATTTAAGGATACATGGGAACAAAGGAAAAGGACATATATCTTATCTTTCTTCTGATATCCGTGATGAATTCATTGAACTAATGGGCAAGGAAGTTAGGAATTATACACAAAATGAGATTAGAGAAGCCAAATATTTCTCAATAATACTGAATTCCACGCCTGATATTTCACACACAGATCAGTTGGCCTTTTTGTTTAGATATTGTATTCAGGGTGATATCGTTGAAAGCTACACTGGAAAATATTTAAGTGAGGTTGTTACTAGTACTCTAAAAGACAACACCATCAATATACAGGTCTGCAGAGGCCAAAGCTATGACAATGCACCAAACATGTCGGGTAAATATGAAGGTCTCCAAGCACACATTAAATCAATAAACAGCTCTGTGCAGCATATTTACTAAACTTGGTTGGCAAAAACAGTGTTATTGAATGTCCAGATGCTCTAAAACTATTTTTATTTCTTGAAAAGTTATACTCTTTCTTTACTGCTTCCACTCACAGGTGGTCACTTCTTGAAAGAGTAATGTTAAAGAGTACGGAACATAGTAGCAAGCCAAAAATCACTGTTAAGAGCTTATCTGAAACTAGGTGGTCATGCAGGGAAGAGCAATTATTATGATGAAATCTATAGTGAGCTTCTGTGAAATTTCAATTGATAAAAATCAAACACATTTCACAAGAATAGAAGCAACCTCTCTGATGAAGAAAATGCATTACTTGGAATTTACATTTATGACTGTATTGTGGAATGACACTATGAAAAGATTTGGTGAGTTAAGTAAGCATCTAGAAAAACCTGGACTCGATGTAAGAACTGCTTTTCATTTGCTGAATTCCTTGAAAATATTTGTTTCCAATCTAAGAAGTGACTTTGACGAATTGGAAACTAGAGCAAAAGAACTAAGCAAGCATGTGTTACTAACTTACACAGAAATCCCACATTCCAAAAAGTATACTGATGGAAAAGATGAACTTTCCACTATTATAACATCCCGCGACAGTTTCAGAATACCATCATTTCTGTATTCTATTGATAAGCTCAACATGGAACTTGAGACGAGAGCTGCTTCCTACAAAGAAGTTGCCACAGCATTTGGGTTTCTTTGTAGATTAACAACAAATAATGACGAGGAGCACAAATCGAGCGCTAATGAGTTGGTCAAACGATACTGTAAGAATTTGCAGCCAGTTTTGAAGAGTAAAGTATTACAGCTCTCTTCTTTTCTCAAAGGACTTCGGATTGCCAATGATGTTTCTTTTTCCAATGCACAGGAGATTTTGCGACAGTTATATAAAAGTGATTTAATTGATGTCTCCCCAAATGCAGCAATTGCTATGCGCTTGTATTTGACATTACCAATTTCAAACTGTGAAGGTGAAAGATCATTTTCCAAACTGTCTTTTGTAAAGAACCGATTTTGATCTACAATGACACAAGGAAGATTGAATTCGTTGACGGTGATTTCTTCAGAAAATGACTTGATGAACAAAATTCCGTTTGATGAACTTATTGGTATATTTGCCGTTAAGATAGTGAGAAAGAAATTTTTTTCAAAGTGTGTTTTATTTATATTGTGTAAACTGTAGTCTGTAATTAATTTTTATTTATTTTGTATTCATTTGTTTTAAATGAACTTGCCACTTTTGCAACTAAAAGGGTGAAATAATTCCTTTGTTTGCTTAATTGGATTGATTGTTTGCACTGAATAAAGTACAATTATTTAATGGGTTGGGCAATACTTCACAAAACATGTGAAATTATTAGGTAACATAAATATGAATTAATATATTAGAACAGTTTAGTGCTAAATTGAAAAACTGAAGTAAAAATGGGGCCCTCAGATTTTTTTTTTGCCCCGAACCTCACATTTCCTAAACACGGCCCTGCTTGACCCACAAAAAGAAAGATGAAATGTCATCCAAATCCTAATAAAACATAAATCACTAGCCTTCAATGGTACTTAACATGTATGTTTCATACTAAAATATCCTTGTTTGAAAACTCTGTATGATAAATATTTTGTTTCTTGTAATTTGGATTCCACATTAATAATGTCTTGGGCATGTGTTATTCTTTATATTTCAAGGACTTAAAATGTGTCAACAAAACAATTGAATTAATAAAATAAGTCATAAATAAACTCTTACTTAATTCGTTTGGAAGGACTGCATATTGAGGTTCAGAGCTATTGTATTTATTTATATTTTTTAAGCACGGTGTCTTAGTAACAGCTTTGGTTATTTGCTTGAGTACTAATTACGCTAATGTGTTAGGGATTTGAAAGGTTGAATTTAGAATAAGTGTACTTGCATTTATGTGAAGGAAGGGTGAAAATGATTTAGTATAAATCACCATCAGTAGACCCGACCGAGATTCAAACCCTGATCTCCCTGCCATCAGAAACCTAGTCTATTGCGAGAGTGGCACCTCAGACCATGCGGCCAACGAAATGGGTAAAAAGATATTATAAAAAACTCTTTTAACTAGGCCAATTTTAGAAATGTGAATCATAGTCACATATATGTTTGGTTTCTTAGCGGTTTCTTAGCTAAACACTTTAACAAAGAAAAATATGATTAATTAAATAGCCAAGCCATTAGAGTTTTTAAGAATGGTTACTGTCACATCTAAATATCATATTCTGTAGATTTAAAAATGACATCTGGACACAGGAATCGAAGCCAGGACCTTTGGCTTAGTATGCCAATGTTCTTACCACTAAGCTATACCGGAGTCGTCCTATGCCAAAATGATATTTAGATGCATCTATAACCGTACTTAACAATTATATGACTATTTAATCCATCATGATATGTTCATTCATACAATTATTGTCATTGTACTAATGGTAGCAGAAAGCCCTTCTGAGTCAAAGGTGGGTGCGTTATCTTAATTGATCAATCATATGTAGCTGACGATTTCTGCATATCCACCACAGACTCTGCCATATAATATGAGGGAAGAATGGCTCTGAGTATGGGCCGACTCCTGGATAGCCCAGTGGTATTAAGCCAAAGGTCTCGGGTTCTATACCCATGGCCGGGTGTCTTTCCATTTAAAATTTAAATTTAAAACTATGCTCATTTGGTCTCATGTTTTTATCTCCTTCTTTTACAAAAATTGAATAACTTTTTTAATAAGGTTAGTCAGCTAATAAAACCAAATCATGACAAAAGGCTTTAACATTTTTATATTCATGTGTCAACTAGGGGTGGATGGGATCCCGAACCTTAGGGTGGGGGGGGGGAAGGTCAGAAATTTTTCTAGATCGGGATTGACCCTTTCCCCCAAAAATTTTGGGTGGTAAACAAAAACATAGTGCTCCAGGAAACAAAATAAAGGGCGTGGCGCTTGTGTTTTAGAAGTTACTGCTTACTCATCACTGTTAATCTCATTTGTAAACAGTCTTCTTCTTTGTTATTTAGCAAACTTGGTGGCTGGGATGGGGCGGTGGTTATTTTACCAAGGCTTGTAGAGAGACAAGTTGGGGAGGCGTGACTTATTGGGCTCTGTCTATCAACAGTGATTTGTTGGGGTCAGCAAGTGAAAGAGCTTGGGAGATTTAGAGAATGACAAATATATATTCTTATATCTTTAGGGGTGCAGAAATGAGAAGGGGGGAAGGAAGTAGCTTGCTAAGGTCAACCATTTATGAAGGCTCAGCCTGTCTGTTGTTGCCGAGCCAGACAGGGAGTATTAGTATAAGGGGTGTTTAACAATCACCTTTAAGGGATGTCAAACCTAGAGAGAACATTTAAGAAAAGTAAATTTTAAGAGGTTTTAAACCTAGATAATATTTTGCAGTTTCATACTTAGAGAAAATTGAAGAGGTGCCAAACATAATATTTTCTAGTATTTTTTTGCACTATGCAGATAATTAAACATAAAACACAATTTTCAAACTAAATTAACTAATAAAAATAATTTCCATCAAAAATGTAATGAAACTATTTTATTAATTATATTCTTTGATATTAATTCAAAATTTTGTTTTTTGATTTGATAAAAAATGCTATTCGCGCATATTTCTATTTATTTTATTATGTTATTTTTTATTTTTAGCACTGTGTCTTATTACTCGTTACGGTTATACGCCTATGTACTAATTACTCTAGTGTGTTAGGAATGAGGAAGATTGAATTTAGAGGTGTGCCTGCATTTGCGTGTATAGAGTGGGAAACCATTTAGGAATAATAACCCTTAGTACACCTGGCCAAGATCAAACTAAATATCCCCCTCAGCGCCAGTCTAGTCTATGACTTAGGCCATGCAGCCACTGAAGCTGGTTTTAATATTATAACTTTAACAAGTCTTATCATATTAGCTTAGAAATCCATATATTTGAAATCTAAGATTATTCTAAAGAGTAATTTTAAAATTTCCCGTCCCAAATCCCGATATTTTGACTCATTTCACGTCCCGAAATAAAAAAAAGTCATTCCCGTCCATCCCTAGTGTCAACCAAACATATATTCATCCAAAACTGCTTTATATTTGGTAATAATAATAATAATAATAATAATAGTACTAAGAATATTAAACTTTTCTTTAATAAAGTAAAATAATTTCCAAACGCATAAGTATCTATTTAAGGCTATTTATATGTTCTATTAACAGTGATTTTGAGTGACATAATACCATAACTTGTTTGTGTTTAGTTTTGGACAGAGTGCCATCTTTCTGATCGGAGGATTAACAGTAGAAGAAAAACCTACAGCTCTGTTAGTTGAGAGTGGAGACATTGTTATAATGTCAGGTCGGAGTAGACTGTGTTACCATGGTGTTCCGAGAATTACGCCGGCATCTCACACTCCTTGGACTGAAATCACTAGTGTTGAAGATCTTCCGAAGTGTTCTTGTGCTCAAGTTGGTGGTTTGTGCGACAAACAACAAAATACAGACATTGGATGTCGCAAATGCGAGGAAAGCCTCACTGAAGAAACAATCAATAGGGTTGTTCTTGGTGATTTTGTTGGTAATAAATTTGATGTGAAACTTGTTAAAAATTGTTTGGACCTATCATTTTGGGAGCCTTTTGAAGAGTACTTAAACGAGTCGAGGATTAATTTGAATGTGAGACAAGTGCTGCATAGGGGACAGAACTGTTTGTAGCAGCCTTCCTTGGTATTATTATGTCTGCTCTTTGATTTGTTTGAAGGTCTGTACTTAGCCTCATTTCTGTGACTGAGAGTTTAAGGAAATCGACTACAAGTGGCAAGAAGCCGTGGCTACATCTTAAGGGGTGCTATAAATTGAGATTTTGTATTAGGTGTGTATGTCCTTGGAAATGGTAGTACAGAATAACCTCGGTATTCCGAACTAATTGGGACCAAGGCTTGTTAGGATTAGTGAAAATTCAGATTAGATTGGAGAATGCGAAAGTCTGCAGGAGACAATATTTTCACAAATGATAAACTACAGTTAAACAAGTTTTATAAAATTTACATTCATCTGACCAATATTTGACATGTAACATGTACTTTAGTTTTACATTTATAGTACAC
>CABFWB010007578.1:0-23845 GCA_902151455.1 Timema bartmani
TAAAACAATAATAGGTAACATGACATTTTGGTTTATTTAATAACATTAAGTTTATGTTTAATTAAATGTATTATATAATTGGTTATCAAACATGAATTATTGAAAAATAAATTAATTGGTTTGAATCCCATTTCCTGCTCTTAATTTTCCAACGAAATTAATTTATTGGTAACGTATGTAAGTTGTGTTTTATAACATGAAGGTTTAGCTCAATTAGACTGTCAGGCAAAGTAATATGCTTAAGTTTGCAGCCAAAATTGATAACATTTTACTATATTATTAGTATTATTTTATAGGTATTGATAACATCTATTAAAAGTGACAGCTGAAGATCATATTATGATTTGACACATGAATAAGTAAGAGTACATTGCCATTTCGGTGGCCACATGGTCTAAGGCATTACTATCGCAGTATAGACTGCCAATGATGGGGAGATCAAGGTTCGAATATTGTTCAGGTGTACTGAGGGTGAATTTTCTAAAATGATTATTCATTCTACCTCCACGCAAATGCGGGTATACTTCCAATGATTAAAACCTTCCTCAACCCTAAAATAGTTGGTGTAATTAGTAGGCCTACATAGGAGTATAACCCGAATGTGTATTAAGATGTGGTGCTAAAAAAAAATTAAGTATTGGTCTAGTAGATTTTCTGAACGTGAGATGAGCCCCCTTGGATTGTAGATCCACTTTCACGTATTCATACGTCAAATCATGATGTGTTGCAGCGCTCACCTTTGATGGATATTATCAATACCTATAATATAACACTAATAAAATAAATGGAAGAAAGCAACTCTATACAGTTAGGTATATATGAAAGGTGAAGCTTGGGGGATGAATGATTATAATTACGGTAATCAACCGTAACAGAGACATATCCTAATAGATTGAAAAATGACACTTGGTCATGGAAATTGAACCCAGGACCTTTGGACCTAGTTTTACAATGATCTACCACTGAGCTATCCAGGGATCGTCCCGTGCTGATATTATTCACACGTCCATTACAGACTCTGCCTTAAAATATGAGTAAACCCGAATACCTCAGTGGTAGAGCATTGGTGTGGTAAGCCAAAGGTACCGGGTTCGATTTCTGTTTTCAGGTGTCATTTTTCAAGCTATTCAAACTAATTATATAATATGTCATCAATTGTGGCCGCAAAAATTGAGTTTGTATTTTCTAAAAGGCTCTTTCTAGTTAAAATTAGACTGTAGTTGATCTAGAAATTACTTCGCGAAGATTAAATTTCTTACAATCATGACACCATACACACTTTAAATCATTTTATTTCCCTTTCAAACTTTTATTTTTATAAAGTAATGCCTCTTTAATAAGATTACCAACCGTATCTAGTATAGCTCAATTACTGTGTTACATTTTGAACTTCAAACAACTATACTTTACCATTTTAAAAAGCACATTTAATCTCAGGGCTTAGGTAATCTGGACCACAATAATCAAATTATATTTTATTTTTGTTTTTGTAAGGGATTATAGGTTTATTATTTTTAGGGAATTGAATTTATGCAAACAAACACGGCTTTTTATATTACATTCTGATAAAGTGATCGTGAGAATATATACAAATGACACCAGTATATGGATTTGAACCATGGATGGCACGTTAAGCCTACCTATCATGGTTAAAATACCTGTCTAGTTATCATTTGTCCATGTGTACAAAATCATTCCATCCAGTTGGACAAATTTATGTGCATTTTGTACATACTAAAAACCAAAATAATCCAGCTTCAATCAAGTATTGTGTTGTAAGGCACCTATATTAAGACGTGACAATTTCAAAAAGTTTGGCTGGAAAAATTATTACGTTATTAGATTAGTTACAAAAAACTATATCCTTATTTCGGATATTAGCAAGGATGGAGTGAAAATAGTGTCAAATCTTCATAATTTGTATTATTAAAAAGTTATAGCTCCGATACCTTAGCTCAGTTGGTAGCATGTCTGCTTACTGAGCTAAGGGTCCCGGGTTCAATTCTCAGCATGGCCGAAAATGTATCATTGATTAAAATATGGGATTACCCCATTCGCATTGATAAATTTGCGCCTGGGGACTGGATGTTGTGCCTGTTCTAGTCTTAAGTTGGATTATAAGGCATATATGAAGCTACAATAGGCCTAGCGAGCCGGTAGTGGAAAATAGATGGCTTGAGTAGAACACTGACCTAAGCCACAGGCGGGAAACAGTAATGTATGTAAATTAAAAGTAAGATATATTGCCAAATTAATAATGAAATAGTAGGGGATCTTATCTAGAGAACTGAGATTAATGTCCAGAAATTAAATAGTTAATTGTGCTGATCCCATGAAACACTCTATCAGCAGAAGTGGACACTATCTTATCCAACCGACGGCTGCCACTTGGTCAGAATGACTCTATGGCGGTTTGACGCAATGGAGTTTATTTTATGGTTCCATTGCAGGCTATCAGCAACTATCTAGCATAAGAGAAAAAATTGACCATAAAATGATCAGGTGGTCCTGGAGATAAAATTGAGAACCTTTTTTCATAGAGGGCCACCCCTCAGTGCACCTGCTCAAGAATTGAACCAAGGTCTTCCAATTCAAAACTAATCACGCTAGCGCACAGTTGAATTTCCAATGAACTTGTTAGTTCCATGGAGAGAGGGTGTATGGACACAATATTAATAACTACCCTCAGACCTGTTGATCAGAATTGAACCAAGCCCTTCCAGGTTAATATCATTTACACTATCCTTGGGGATAATCTTTATCGTATGTACACTATTCTCACTTTGTTCATACCTCTTCCTAGTAGGGTCTACCAAAGTTCTGGAGGAGCCTAGTTCAATTCCAGATGGCTCCGACGAAGATATTTACTTATTGTACAAAAGTTAATCTTGATGACCCATTAGTAAATCGTCTAGATACTATGGCCGGGTAGTTGTGTGGTAGTAAGAACAATGCCTGACAAACACCCATACAGGTGGTCATACAGTCTGAGGACTATACATCGCAATAGGGTGATGGAGAGTACGAGGTTTTAATATCGGACGCGTGCATTGGGGATGGTTTTCCACATGAAATTTACAACTGAGATCTCCTTCTCCACGCAAATGTAGATACATTTCCTGTCAGTTTACCTCCCAATAAATTACCCCTTAAAATAAGTATTTGAAACACTTCGATGATCGAATGGTCTAAGGCGGGGTTCTTCAACCTTTTAAGGTCCAAGGGACAAAATATCTCTCTCTTGTTGGCTCACGGGCTGCAATACTGTAACGACAACATTAGGGTTGAATACTCATTAAAATATTCGTATCGGCTCATTCTTATACTCATATTAGTGATCAGGATTGTCTCCGGCAGGTGAAATTTCGGATTTCTTGTAAAGTATGTTCTCTTGTTATTGTTTTCCTTTTTTTTAATTTATCATAGCAGAAGGTACACGATTTGTCTTGTCTAACATAGTTGTCATTTGCTGGTTCAAAGTACATTTGTATTAAAACGCAATAATTTTGCTCTCGTAAAAAGCAAAAACCCTTTATAAAATAACGTAAAATATGTTTTTATTTCATTAGTTGATTATATAATATATATATATTTTTTATTTTTTATTTTTTTCTCTTGTTCATAAGCCTGTGGGCCGAGAAAATTGTTATTGCGGGTAAAAATTGGCCTATGAACCATGGATTGAGGACCCCTGGTCTAAGGCGTCACTCTCACAATAGAATGGATTGCCGATGACGGGGATATCGTGGTTTGAGTCCCAGTAGAATGCACTTAAGTTATTTATTTCCGAAATTGTTTTCCCTTCTTCCTGCACGCTAATTCGGGCACACTTCCTCAGAATTCAAACTTTCTCATTCCTACTACATTACCGTAATTAGTGCATGTGCGTATAGCCCGAAATGGTGATAAGACGCGGTGCTAGAAATAAAAAAGATATGATCTTGTTTTAAAAAGTATAGTACATGTTAAATACTCGAAATAAAAAAGTATTTCAACACCATCTCTTCTCCAAGTAACATTAGTTTTCAAGATTAGGAAGTTGTCTCCTCTATGTGCATGCAAAGGCTGGTTACACACCAAAGAGAGTCGGGTTGAGTTTAATGGAGTCGAGTCCAATCTGACTCTAGAGTCAAGGCTTTTCACACTGCTGAGTCGAGTCATTGAGTTAACTAGTTTGAGCAAAGTCCTAGCGGTTTCTATAAATACAATTGTATGGAGGCGCCAGCGTAGACATCTAGAAAGACGTCGAATAATATGGATTCAACCACTTAATGGGAAACGATGCAACTTTGGTAGTTTTTCACATTTGTTTCCAAATAGCGGAAACTGCATTTCTATCCCGATGTTTAGGATGGGATGGGTTATAAATTGCAGGATTTTCTTGAACGAGAACAGTGAGGTATCCAGTGTCCATGCTCTTAGCTTTGTAAAGCACGTGGAAATAATACACTTGACTCGGATGGACTGAATAAATCTGTAATCTGCCGCATCATGGACTAGACTAGACTCGGGGTGACTCGACTCGCCGGTGTGAAAGGTATTGGTCCTCCATCGTGCTATCAAATACAATATGTACTTGTCTCAATTGGTGAATCAGCCTCGACTCAGGACTCGTCGGTGTGAAACCGGCCTTAGTTTTGAGATAAGGCCGTTTTTCCTATCCTCGCAAAAGGAGCCGAGCCCTGCGCCGTTACGCATGCCAAATGACCACACACACGTCTGCTTAATGTCGCGATAGTACCACGACCCTTATGATCTTCCGTTAGAGCGTCGAGATAAGGGAGAATGTTAATGTAGACCCGTAGGGCCGGCCCTTGTCTGTTTGGCTTCAGCCACGTGCACAGAATGGCGGTGCGGCGTCAAATCTACGTCTGAGCACCCCACGTGAGGGATTTCCACATGATAAATCCAGGAGAAAAATGTTGTCAAGTCCACACGAGGGTTGTTGGTCCCGCCGTATTTTACCACTCGCAACCCACGAGAAAATCGATGACTTCAACCTTAAATCCAGTACACGTAACACGACTTATTGTAAAATAAAAAGTATTGTAGAAGAATAAATTGTGGCCTAAAGATGGTGTCGTGTTAACACTAAAGATTGTACAATATTTGCTTTGCACAACTTAAGGTGCGTACATAAATAAAGCAAGTTTCCTGCTTTCCGATTACCAGCGCTGATCGGCGCTGACCTGCGTCAAAAATGAGAGTGTGTTTACAGATGGGATAGTTCATAGTGAAAGCAGGTTAGAGCTTGTCAGCACTGGTACCCGGCACCGACAAGCTTACCGGAATGAACATTTAATTATGTTTTAGTTTTTGGTGCCGATATTTGCTAGTCAAGAGAAATAGATAATGAAAGTTTAATTACATGCGTTACCCATACGCCCTATGTATGTGTACGGTATATATACTATACATATGCACATCTACTGTATATATAGCGTGCTCGGAAACTTGTAGCCCAAACTGCACATATAGCTTGTGTGAATCAAAAGTAATACAAAACCCCTACACACGTCCGGAAAACTATGCTAATACCATTAAATTGTGTTCAAAGTTTCGGTGTACAGCGCCGGGATAGCAAAGCTGTTCAAGCATGCGAGTACAACAGGTTGCATAGGAGCTAGGTGCGTGGCACCTCACACCACGACATCTTGGAGCACAGCAGCAGAACATATCACAATATTAATAGTAAACAACACACTGGTCTATTTATAAATGTAAATACGTTCTGAGGGTCATAATTAACGGTCCGACATCACAGAAAGTGCTTGCCATTGTAACATGTGCAGTGCAGCGATCCTAACTCCTATGCAATCTGTTGTACATGCATGCTTGAACAACTTTGGTCTTCTAGAGCTTTACGCTGAAAGTTCGAACACAATTTAATGGCATTAGCATAGTTTTCCGGATGTAAGATTATAGGTATTTTGTATGACTTTTGGTTCAAACAAGCTATATGTACAGTTTGAGCTATGAGTTTTTGAGCAGCCTGTATACTATATTTATACTGTGTATATATATACTGTGTAGTTACACTGCATATATTTGATAAAACTCGTTCAACTGTAATTTAAAATTTGTTAAAATGAACTGTCTACCCGCTGACCTTTCAGTATTCTACCGCTTAGTCCGAACTTTCGCTAGTGAAATAAATGTTGTGAAAATATATTTAATCCTTTAAGCTAAAGTGACTGGTATTTCCGTAGGTTGGCTTTGTTTTTCTGTTTGATTATAGTCAACATACACTTCAGTTGGATGTTGATCAAAGCCTTCTTTATCCAAAATAGTGTCGTGTATTGAAAAATTCTTTGTCTTGCTTCATGTCATTAAATAAATAATTTTCTCCATAATTTGTTCTCTACGGAGTATTGGATGTATGCCGATGTTATTTATTTTCAATTTATGATTAACATTGCCAAGAAGTATAAAATCGTTTTCAGTTGATGGATGAACTGGAGTAGACCTAGTGTTGGCGGTTTGAAGAACGGCACGGTCCTCGGGCAGCGAACAGATACAGTATATCAGCCAACAAGTATAATAGATAGAAGTCATTCTATCAAGACCGGGTAGCCTGTATTTACATGCATCGAAATCCGAACATGACAAGGGAAAAATAGTGGGGAAAATACGACCAATAAAATACAATAATCAACAAAAAATTATTTCTAGTTGGCGATGAGTGGTTTTGGCGCAGAAGCGACAATCAGTTGTATTTTGTGTAGACAGGGCTTGTCCTTATTTATTTGTACAAGGCCAAATAAAACGGAGCAACAAGTGAGTTGGCATCGGATGTCATGGTGAAGCATGAGCCGGGCAGTGGTGAATCAACTGCGGTAGATTATACTAGTTGCTTGTATTGGTGTTTATTAGGGTTTAATATGCCCTACGTGAGGGCTAAATCCTTTTAGCCCGGCAAAAATGTATTGTGATGGATATAGGGTATGTAGCTCATCATTATATAACCTCCCCCAATCCCAGTAGCCTCATCCCTTTTTGGACCAAATATCTTCCTATGTACCTTGATTTCGAGCACCCTAAATATGTTAATGTCATATAAGTTATGAGACTACGTTTCTCAACCATAAAGAACAACCCGCGAAATGTTTGTTTTTGTAACACTAGCAATGCTAGCTAATTTACATCAATAATACCCACCCCGAATAATGCCAATACTCCTAGACATCCTGCAATAAAAAAAATTTACAAAACTTTAGTATGTCTAAAATATGTGCTTTACTCACTCTAGTTCCACGGCCGACAACCATCACACGGCTGGTTCACACCAAATTCTATTCTGAAGTGAAGAAAATTGGATCAGTGACACACCTGCATGTGGTGATCAAGTCCTACGCTGATTGGCCTAGCCGGCAGACCGTAAGCATCACGCGATCTACACTGCCAAATCGCCGGATTTCTGGAATGACTTGTCAAGATGACAACGTGTTGTTACTAAGATAATCATGCTTCTATCACGTGTTCGCAACGTGACCGTTTTACTTCTAATATGAAGATTTCCCCTTCCTTGTGTCCAGCCACTAGACCTATATAAAGCTGGCGCTCAGCTATCATGGTTAACTATTAATTCCGACTCAACCACGAGAGGTACTCGTCAGGACTTGGTCATAATCGCTCCGAAATGGAAAAATATAAACTTTTTATATTTTGTTAAATACTTAAATATTAGGGCTTATAATGCCTTTGGGTGTTTGAACGCTTAGTTAATTATGTGATTAAATTCGTTCAGTGTAGGCGTCAGTAATTTCTCACTAGAAGATTTGTTTTGGAAGTTAAATTTGTTTTATGGAATACTTAACGTTTCCTTTTGCCGCTTGAGCGCTAGTCTCTGCAATATTTAGACTTATTTGTCAGTATCCACCTTTTTGATTATTTTTCTTGTTTGAATTATTTAATTTAAGAATAAATGTTATTGCGCTTGTGGTTACCACTATTTTTTTTTACTTTAAAATTTGATATGTTTAAATTAGAGATAAAATTTTGTAGAAGTATTTAATGAGAAAAAATTATAAAGGTAATTTATTATTGTTGATAAATAAGTTCTAACTTTAAACGATAAACGATGCTTTTAGTGAGAAATAACCATTATTCTAATGCAATATTACTTTGTTTTAATGAATATAAAAAAGTTGAGATCTTCTCAATAGCTTCAAAGTTGATGGAAATAATAATCAGGCAGAACTTTGGTTTATGTCAAGGCTTTTTGTATCTTTTTTTTTCGGAATCTATATTTGAAATTAAATTTAGTTTAAAATTTAATGATTTAGTCTGAATACACAGCGGTTATTCTGGCACCTTGTTAACCGTGTAGTGGGGATCTTTAAGCTCTTTGATATTCTATTAATAGAAATTCCTTATACCTTTATATTTCATGCTCTTTAAAAACTTATATATTCCAATAATTGAAATACCTTATAACTTCATATTTAATGCTCTTTAAGCTATTTTTTAATATAACAATGATTCAAAGATTTAGTAATTTAATCCATTTGTTTTGTCTGAATTCCCAAAAGAGATTCAAGCGCTTTGTTAATCAAGAAGAGGAGCTCTTTAAGCTCTTTATTATTAAATTAACCATTTTGATTATTACTCTTGGGTCTCTTCCAGACTAATTCAAATAAATAAATAATTTATTATATATCTCTTATGTTGTACGTTTCAAACGTAGTCTTCTTCAAGGACTACTAATACATTGAGATTGTGAATTAACTCCTCAAATATACTGCGCAAGCGCAGTCTCTGCCTTATTTATATGTTTGTCAACACTACTCAGTTCGCCTTGTGAGGCCATGAATTACTTATATACCTCTGTCGTCTTACTTTGAATGAATAATTCTATTTTTGTTAATATTGCCAATTCTAATATTAATTATTGTTACATTAAATTCCTTATCGATTCCGGTCACCCTCTTCCCGCCTGTTGTGGCCTCTAGTGGTTAGAGCTGTAGGTGGTAAATGGTTCATTTGGTATATTCTGAGTTTTACCTTCATGGACAGCAGGCGAGATGTCAACAACCTACTGACCTAGTAATAGCAGACATTTCCCGACTGTATTATTTTCCTAATCTCAAATCTAATATCGTTGTTGCCAGTTAAAATTATTCCTAAATATTTAAACTCATTTACCCTATCAGATGATAAGTTGTTTACAATAATCTCTAAATTATCATCCCCAATCTGTGTTTTCTGTGCTATCATATATTTAGCCTTTTCAGTATCCACTTCTAAACCTATTTTCTTACTAGTTTCTAGTAATTTTTTTTGTATTTCTTGCATCAGTTTCTTTACTATTACCAAACAAATCTGCGTAACCTGATAGTTGCATTTTACCGTTTAATGTCAACCCTTCTCTACTCTCTTACATCACCCAAATAGCATACCCTAAGTCTAGTTTGAATAAGTAATGGCGAAAGTGCATCTCCTTGTTTCAATCCATTACGTATTTTGAAAGTATCTGATAAGTGACATCCAACCCGTACCCTGCCACGCGTATCAGTCAAATATATCTCACTTAGCTTAAGAAGTGTTATTTAGGTATCTCAAACTTAACTAAAATTTCACATAATTTGTTTCTTTTGGCTGAATCATAGTTTTTTTTAAATCTATGTATAAATTATTAGTGAGTGCTCATGTTGTATTCCCACTTTTTTTTTCTAATATTTGCCAAATGGTAAAAATATGACCCGTTGTTGATCCATGTCATCGAAATTTACGTTGATGTGATGATCCCTAATTATTTATTCTGCATAAGGCATCAATCTAATTAAAATTATATTAGCTACTATTACTATTACCAATATATTCTATATTATTATTATTATCACCGCATCTTAATACCCGTTCGGTTTATATGCACTTACGCTAATGTGTAATGGTAGGGTGATTGTGAGATGAAATGGAGGACCTACACATTCCTCACATTCACAAGTTGTGATTAATACACGTCTTGTCAGAGGTGAAGGAAGGGTTTGGCAATCAGATAAATATGTTCCCGGACCGAGGATTGAACCCCGAAACCCTAGCACAAAAGTTCCACACATTACCCCTAGACCGACATGTCCCCAATATAATAAATAGCCATGATAAATAAACCAAGTGTTTTTTTCAAATAATTGTAAATGCTCGAAAGCTCAATGCGGCTTAAAACATGTTGTTATGAAACAAGCTAAAATAATTATTTTTTTATTTCTATTCATAGGTATGCTTTGAAATAATTGCACTTTGTGTTGTCCTGGTTTGTGTGTGTGTATAAATTTTACACCACACCAGTGATCACACGCTATAAGGCATCATCACTCTTGTAATAGGGTAGATTGCCAGTGAAGGGTAGGTCAAGGTTGTGATTTTGTAAGGATGCATAGGGGTGTTATATATAAAATGTGATTTATTACTGTAATTTTCCCATCTCGTCTTTATACTAAATTGGGTGCATTTATTATTAGTTTGCCTCCCAATCTCAACAATGTATAATTAATGACTCATTAATATTGAACCTACTACTACTACTACTACTTATTGTATTACTACTACTATTACGTATTAATAATAAAATAATAATAAACTAGCTCTTTTTATAAAATAGATAATGCTTAGGTAAGGATTAAGAAAGGGATTCGTATCAACATTATCGAAAAGAATGAATGGCATATCCATGTTTAAAGCCACATGATGAGATACATCTCCAGTTCAGCCACCAGGGATTCAAACCCCTACCCCCTCGTTAACGGTGACCTAGTGCAATACGAGTCCAACGCCTTAGACTGATCGAGCTAACTTTGGAATTAGTAGTAAGTAGTTACATGTTATTTAAGTCGAGTTCCTTAACTCTCTCGGTAGTAGGCCTACATCTACCTTCTGAACTTGGACTGCCGAGTTCGATTACTGGCATGACAGAAAGATGCATCATTGGCCAAAGTGGGGTTAGGAATTAGGTGAGGACTTAGTAATGTATCGGTAATAGTAGTTTTCAAGCTATCTATATTTATTTTTTAGCAAATAATACTTAGCACCGCGTCTTACTACCCGCTTAAGTACTAATTACGCCAATGGGTTAGGAATTGGGAAGGTTGAATATAGAGGAAGTGAAACCGCATTTGTGTGGATGTAGAGTGGAAAGCCATTTAGGAAAAACCACCCCCAGCTCACCCGAGTGAGATTCGAACCTCGATTTCCCCGTCCTCAGCAGTCTACATGAAGATAGCCCGCTAGCTAATTACGCCACCGAGGTGGGTTATTTTTTTAGCACCACGTCTTACTACCCGTTTGGTCTATACGACAATATTATAAATACACTAATGGGTTAAGGATTAAGAAGGTTTATTTCAAAGGAAATCCACCCTCATTTGTGTAAAGGGAAAGTGGAAAAACATTTAGGAAAACCACCCTCTGTGCACCCGACCAGGATCGAATCCCGTTCTCCCCATATTTGGCCATCTAGTCCAACACGATAGTAGCGCGTTGGACCAAGCAGCCACCAAAGCGGGCTGATCCATATTAATTAATTAAATTAAGAGTTAGTTTGTTTGTTATGAGCATTGCACAATATCTACCCCACGCAAAGGACTAAAATTTAAAATCTAGTCACCCCTGATAGCAAACATGTGCACCTAAAAGACAGAAATTTAAATTTTGTATTAGATTTTTTAAATTTAGTAGAAACTTGGTCAGAAGAAATAAAAATAAGAGATTTTTTTCGGTCTGTTTGAAGTAAGAAAGTGTTACCCTTGGTACTTCGGCTATTTTTTTATAATACAATGTGACCTGGTGGTCTAAGGGTAAGGTGTCAGACTTCTGTGCTGGGGGTCCAGGGTTCAATCCTCGGTCCCGGCACAGATTTATCTGAATGCCAAACCCTTCCTTCACTTCTGACAATNACGTGTATTAATCACAACTTGTGAATGTGTGGAATGCCAGGCCTCCACCATGGTTCGGATCCCAGGTTAAGCTGTAGGTATTCAATTTCATCTCACAATCACCCCACCATCCATTACACATTAACGTAAGAGCGTATAACCCGAACGGGTAGTAAGACACGGTGCTACTAATAATAGTAATAATAATAATGTTATAATATAATCAACTGGTTCATAAAGTGCAAGTAAGTTTGTTAGTCGTTTATGGATATATTCAGTGTTTATAAATTTCACAATACCCCTAATAGTAAAACAAATAATAATAATTTTAGATCAAAACTAACCCGCATTGGTGGTCGCATGGTTTAACGCATCACTCTCGTACTATACCGGATTGCTGGTGACAGGGTGATCGGGGTTTGAATCTCGTTCTGGTGCACTGAATGTTGTTTTTCTTAAATGTTTTATTTCTCCCTCTCTATCTCTCCAAGCAAATTTAGGTACATTTTAAGGAAATGTTACTTTATTCTTCCTTGACAATCTAGCGTAATTTATGTATGCGAGTATTCTGAAATGGAACTAAGACACTGATGGGGAAATCATAATTAAGCTAACAGGTTTTTGAAAATCGATATTCACCATATTTCAGTCAACACATCCTCCCCTTTTTCATGAAAGGAAGGTCAACAGAAACTGTTGTGGTATGTTGAATGGATATAGAAGGATAGTTCATTTAAAAGGTGTTCCCTGTTAATGTCCGTCATGCTGAGTGATGTTATGAAGCCATTAGTGAAACTCGAGAAATTAAAACACATCTTGCCTTGGTTTAGGGGCTATATATATATATGTGTGTGTGTGTGTGTGTGTGTGTGTGTGTGTCTCCAATTCTAAAGGTCAAAATTCAATCCCAACCAAATGCACTAAAGAGTTGTTTTAACATAATATAGTTTTCCATTATTAATTCAAGATAATTATAGCTTAGTCTTTTATTTATGTTTTCAAACAATACATTTTAAAACCATGTGTGTTAGTTTTAGTTCAGCACGCCTTACTACTCTACTGGGATATTGTAACACTAATGAGTATGGATAAAAAAGAAATCTATGGCGTCAGACTATAGTGACCGAGTGATCACCGTCTTGCTGGAGAGTATAGTGTCAACTTCTGCGCATATAGGGTGTCATGTGGTCAATATAACGAACCATCCAGCCGTTAGTCTCAGTTTTCTAAAGAGGAGACTTTACTTTTTCTTCAAATATTTCATCTGTCCTCACGAGGCTGAGTTGAACCCGTTCCCGACCCACTGCTTCACAGAGAATCTGAAAGCGTCGGTGATTGAAACCGTAACCTCTGGATCTGTAGCCGGGAGCTCTGACCACTAGGTGGTAGGGATAAGTAAGCTATAATTTAAAGTAAGTATACCCACATTTGCTTGGAGAAAAGTGGAAAATCATTCATGAAAAAATCTCAGGCCACTCGTCTGAGATTTGAATTTCAGCCTTCTCATCACTGGACATTAGACTAAACGAAGTTAATGTCTTAGTCCACGTAGCCACTGATTATTAAAACTCAATCTAAGGGCAAATAATAAACATAGGGGCTTAGGGGACGTGTAGCAATTATCGTGTTGAAAACCACATTTAACCACACGTGGAAAATAACCACCTATGAGCCTAGTCAAGATTCAAAGCAATTATCGTGTTGAAAACCACATTTAACCACATGTGGAAAATAACCACCTATGAGCCTAGTCAAGATTCAAATCCAGTCCCCCCCCTCAATTTAATCCATTCCAGATGAATTTGACGCCACAGCCCGCGTGTCCATCGATACGGGTATAGTCCAATTAGTTGATTTTTACAGCGAAATTTGTGATCACTTATACCAAATTGCACCCTTATTTCACAACTTAGAACACAGTACGATACAGTACAGCCTAACTGGGACCGGGTATTATTCAAATGGATGAAAATCCATAAATCATAGAAAAATTGCATTAAAACAATATATATTACTACAACTCATAATTTATTTTCACAATAGTAAATTATAAAATACTTGAAACATTTTACAAGTGAGCAGACGTTTATTGACAGAACACAGTTCTAGCTCCGACCAAGTTATAGCATGTAGTACAGTTGTAGTTCAGTACAGTACCGTACTCACCTTGCGACTACAGTATACTAATTAATTAATATATTTGAAAGGAGTTTTTTTAAATACACCAATTATTCATCCCATAAAAATGTGTTACAAAAAAAATTAATTAATGTGAAATTTCAGTCCAGATGAACCAGAAATCCGGATAAATGAGGGCCGGATAAACTAGATTCCTCCTGTATCACCAAAAACTGGAATGATAACAGTACTTATGGGCACGCTAGTTAAGACGTCGTCTTCATCTAATCTGGGTTTTTTTGTTAAATAGTTGGTTGGAGTTTGGATCCATATCAGGTACACTGAATAAGTTTTTTCCTAGATGCTTTTTCCCTCTCCGCCTTTAAATTCTACGTCCTTATCTTTATAACATTAGTGTAACTATGCAAAAACAAACTAAGGGAGGTGTCACACTTTACCGCTAATATCGTTCTTGTAGTTACAACTTGTATCTTGTATCTCAAGTGCTTATTGTGGGATAAAGAGCTCAGAGAACTACATCTTAGACGATAAACCCCCCACGTACTCCTTTAACCTCCGCTTGAGTTCGATACTTGAACCTTGTTAACAACCACACAATCATTCTCTCCCCCTGGTCTCGAACAAGGGACCGTATTGCCCCTAGTCGACTTGGAAGAGCTAGTCTGGCGGGTTGCCAGACTTCTCCCCTGCTCTGATGGAGTTAGAATGGATATCATACTCGTGTTAGATACAATACACTCGACGTGATACGACTCGGAAGATCAAGTGACTTAATGATGGGGAAAACGATTCAGCCTCGTAAGTAGCTCAACTAATTACACTTCAAATACGGTACCAAAAAACATGACCTTTTTTTTTCATTTACGTCACTGGCGCTTAAATATTCGGAGAAGAAGGAACGACAGAACAAACCAATTTCATTTTAATTTATAAAATAAGAACAATGTTGTGCCAACTGAATAACAACAATGTTAAGATGACGGAATTGATTCTAAAAGTCATATAATTGAGTCACCCAAATCATTTGTGCATTGCTCCAAACGTGGATTTTCATTTTTATGAACAAAACACTTATTTTGCGGTACTAATAATACCTCTTTTGAGTAGATTATCAGCTGAGACATGTCTCTCCTCTCCCCCCATTAACAACAGCAGTATTTCTTGTCAGGATTTTGTAAAAAAAAATACAGGTTCCTTCCAAACCATCTATTTCACTTATCAATATAGTCTTGAATTTCGATCACCACAGCAAATATCACGGTTAAATTGTCTCTAAAGAATGTATATATTTGTATCAATAAAATAAATTAGTAAATAAAATTACATCTATTATTGTTTCCAACCTATGGCCTGGGCCAGTTTTTTATTCAAGCCATACATGTTCCCCTACTGGCTTGCCTAGGCCTGTCGTAGCTTCATATGTCTTGTAATCTATCTTAAGACTAGGATAGAGACATTATCCAGTCCCCAGCTGTTAATTTTTATCAATTTGAAAGGTTAAACCCATATTTTCATCAATGATAAATTTTCAGCCATGCTGGGAATCGAGCCCGGTAACCTCAACTCAGTTGACAAACACGCTACCAACTGAGCAAAGGTGTCAGACAATAAATAAAATAATAGGTTGAATTTTGGTGAATTAATTTTTTTAATTATTGTAATAATTAGCAATGTTATAAAATAGAGTACGAGCAGAAACAAAGTATAAAACATACGATGGCTTCCTATAGGTATTTTTAATGGAGCTCAAAAGAGCACATATAAAATTGGAACAAAATTTGTACATTAAATTCTTAGTAGTTGACTAAAAACATCTGATATTTCCTATCTGACCCTTTGAATGCTGAGAAATGTTTCCAAAGCCAACAATCCCTGGCTCAATGGTTGTGAGGGAATACAAAAAGAACAGAAATCCATAGTTGGATTCTGTGCCAAAGCTAAGAGTTTTTGACACTTGCTATTCCTTGGCAAAACCTCAGGTATAAGTTTTTTTGCTACACTAGGCAATAGTTGCTACCACACTTTTAAAAATATCTGAGACGTTTTTACTATTGATGCTATACTACAATCACTTAGATTAGTTCCAACAAGACTAGTCTCATAATTAAAGGTCTCGTCTGTTCTATATATGACGCCAATATCGTAAGGAACAGAACAGGTTTCCCATTGGCTCAGCTTTTGAAAGGCTGACTAATGGTACAACCCTTACAAAAATATTATTTTTGCTTAATTCATGAGAAACACGCATTTTTACATAAGATTGTTTACGACGGTACTGTTGGGAATATATAGACGCCGATGGGAGGATAACATTTGAATGGACCTAAAAGAGCTAGGGTGTAATGAGTTGGACTGGCCAGAGCTAGTTCAAGATAGGGATAAGTGGCGTACGGCAATGACCTTTCTAATTCCTACTGCCATAAATTAAGTATAGCTCATACACGGTTGGAGATGTGGTAGGTTTAATCCGTCAAGGTAAAACTGCTACCTTTCAGGGTTAATTTCCTCGTTTAACCAGAAAGGTAGGAGTCTTTATCCCACGCACACTGTCTAAAATATCAAGCCCATCTAGTTTGGTAGGTCAGTTACACAGAGGTTGGGGTTCAAGTCCCGGCCGAGTGTACTGAGAGTGGTTTTACCTAAACTGATTTTCACTCTCGCTCCACGTAATGTTGATACCTTTTCTCTAAATTATTCCTTATTCTTACTACATTAGCATAATTAGCATATATGCGTGAATTCCGAAAAGGTAGGGAGCTTCGATGGAGAAATACATTGTATGGTACAACGCACAGACTTTCTCTTTTATCTTAAAACAGAGATATTTACCAAAAACTTGCAGGATTTGTAAAATTAAATAACATACATTGTTGCAGAACATTCCACTAAAGAGCATAAATGAAATAATATATACTCTTACAGAAACATTTAGGAGAGAGGAACATCTCCTTCCACCAAAGAACTGCATAAAACATGAATATATTTGCTTATAGCTCAGAAACTATTGGTTTGATAAAAAATATATTAAAATAAAACATTTTCAATTTTTAATAGTACTACAACTTTACAATGGTAAGTTATTTCATATCTCAGATAGTTGCGAAGATATAATCAAAATTGGACGTTTCCGCTTTTGTAATTACCTTAAAAGTAATTTTTATGGGAAAATGAGAATTGCAATTTAGTTTATTATGTTAAATAATATCGAGATACAAAGTTTAATCAAAACCAAAAAAGCGTATTTTGATAAAATCGTTGGGTTTTTTTCTTTCTATCCTTCAGCAATATCTAATTCCAAAAACTCCTCGGGGGGACCTTATAAAAACTTTAGATATAAAGTTTTAGTCCAATCAGTAAAATGGTTTTGGATCTAGACCGAGAAACAGACACACAGACACAGAAAAAAAGGCATCGCTAAAAATACTTTTTCTGTTTCAGGTGGTCATGAAACATCGACATTTATCAAAATTTCGATTTAAATTTTTCATACGATCACAATACTTCTCTCTCCAAGGGCTTGAGAAGAAATAAAAAGCAATATTTCCTTTACTGAGGAATCACTCTACGGCCCTTTCAAGCTACACCATGACTGGCTTACGGGATGAATGAAGTGTACTTTCGGTGCCTGTAATACCTATCTTATTTAAACATATAGTTCACCATTTCGAGTGTCGGAAATATGTATTTTTTAAATGACGCTTAATAAATAGTTTTGCACCGCTAAGCTATTAGGGGTGCAGCGGCAACCATAGTCCCACCAACGGTTTACCAACAGAAGGTAGGGAGAGACAAGTGGGAGGTTTACGTAATATATAGAATACAGTTTTTGTGAAGATAAATTTAATGCACTGTACAAGAAAATTGAGGATACAATTTACAATTTTATTTTCGTCTGTATCAATTACGCGAAAATATGTGGACAGAGTCCCCTTAACAACACAGGAAGACAGATACTACTGAGTATGAGATAGAGAGAAAGAGCAAAGTCCGATATAGCTGTCATGCTGTTAAGAAATAAATAATTGTTTGTTAGCAAGGTATGCAAACCACTTGTACAAGGATGTACCATTATGGTGCCATTAGTTATTAACACCAATATAGTCTTAACTTAAAATGATGAGATCACCATAAAATAATATATAAACATAAACAAGCAAGGCATAAACGGATCTAACAAGAGCTATAAAGAGATAGTCGAGAAATATAATTCTAGTTAGGAAAGACCTACGTTAGAATAGATAACGCAGGAAAAGACTCCTACAAAGAGGCACATAAAAAAACCCATACTAAAGCAGTGGAAAAGTTCAGGTACACAAGTAACAGTGGTAGCCAAAAAATGTCTTAAGGGCGCCGGGCACTCAGTACAATAGGACAGAGTGTTCAGCATGGTTACTGGGGATTAAGAACCCTACAATAAACGTAATAAAGAGACTACTCTAATACAAACTATAACAAACGAGAACAGAGCCATATGATCTAAGATCTAATGACATCAACCACCACTCGTAACCACCTGATACCCTTGTATGTTTATGTCACCACTTAAATATAAAATAGAACCAGTTTGTAAGTCCTAAAGAGCGTCAAACAGCTCTTAGAAGATTGCCAGAGATTAGTAAAGCTCAATAAATGTCACTGCATTGTTATTTCAGTTAGATAGTAGAAATGAATGCACCCTATTTGATAGCGGGATTACCCCAGCAGGGTGAATACAATTACCTTGACAACGTAAATACAATAAAATATTCCTAATCCTAACAAGGATTCATAGAAGTCGAAAGTGATATATACATCTTAATTAATCATAATTTAACTCACAAAACAAACTAATCCAACTTAAACATGGGTTAGATAGATTAGATACAAGTAGACCCTACATCTAATCAACTAACCCGAACCTTGGTTTAATAGAGTAGATACAAGTAGACCTTACATCTAATCAAATCACAGTTAAATTAGCAAATTAAATGTTCTAACCTGAACCTGGGTTTTATAAAGTAGATACAAGTAGACCCTACATCTAATTAAAACATAGTTAAATTAGTAAATTAAATATTCTAGTACGAACATGGGTTTTTGTAGATGATATGATCAATAGTTAACGGTCGCATCCCTTCTGCGTCGTGCCGTCGAGACCATTCATTCCTGCATAGTGATTAATCTAGTAGAGGTGGTGTTTTTCAGCCGTAAAAAGTGTCTCCGGGCGTAGATAAGACGAGTGTGTAACAAGGATTCCTATACATTCCAATATATACGACCAAAATGTGCTGGGAAAAAAGGAGGGGAGAGGAAGGGAACATATCTCCTCTCAAGCAAAGAGGCCTGGTAGGTCCGAGAATGGGCTGGTTCCGTCATCGGCGCTACATGTTGCTTGCATGCGCTACAATTTCTGGCGTTGAGGACGGACGAACAAGACGCTCTATTTTAACTTCTCATAGCTGGTGGCGAGTTCGTCTAGGCAAAATATCTGCGGTCAGTGTGATGATCAATCAAGAAAATATGGCGAGTCAAAGACAGTTTTAGATGGTTTTGGGATAATGTTCGTATGGTGACCTAGTAATAATTGATTAAACCACATTGTGACAGATTAAACGCTTTTAACCCACCACAGCTTAGTTAATTTTATCATAATATCAAAAGACACGCGCGTAGAAGTGCCAACCTTATCTGGTCTGTGATGGGGTATTGAACTCTAATTATGTCTGGATGTAATTAACTTGTTTTTATAAATAGTTGACAAGTTTCTCTCCATGTGAACGCGAACAATTTTCCCATGATTCTATATTTTCATTTCAACTCCCTTAGTACAAATGTTTGGGGTGCACGAACTGTAGTAAGATACGGTTTGTATATAAACATATGTAGGTAGATAATTATTATTCAACTATAACGTTTGTTTCAGCTCATGGTTCCTATTCATGATTGTATTTGTTTGTTCCAGAATTAGCTCAAGATATGTTTTTGTGTGTACAGTCTCTTATTGACTCTTTCGGGCTAATCGCACATTTTCACTAATGTTGTACAAATGAGGAAGGTTAGATTTAGTGTACATGTACCAACAGAACTTTCGTGTAGTAGCAATGGAAAACCATTTAGAGCAAACCAATCTCTGTACTCCCAACCGAGTTTTTAACCCTAATCTCTCCATCACCAGCAATCCAGTCCAGTACGAGAGCGATACGTTAAACCTGTGGTCAGCAACCTACGTCTTACGGGTCGGGCCCTGTCGGGTTGACTGTTTTTATCCGCAGCGCAAAGGATTTACCAAACAAATGATTGTATTCGTAAAAATAGATTAATGACTAAATACTACATTATAAATTTAAAGTTGAAATTTTTTGCTTGATATTTTTTTCAAACCAGCCCACCATTTTTGTTTTAAACCCCTACGGCCCGCTATATCAAAAAGGTTGCCGACCCCTGCGTTAGACCATGCGGCCACCAATGCGCGACTAATGATATGAATGAATACACTAGGATTGTGGTTGACCTCTGTGGTCTTGGGGTGAAGTGCTTGCCTCAGGACCTGATGTTCATGGGTTCTAGCCCAGCATAAGTTGACGAATTTTTCTTGAGTGATAACAATCCATAACACAAACTCATTTGGAGAAGTCCCATGTCAATTGTGGAATGTAAGAGAACCCTAGCAGGTATGTGAAAATACCTTTCCCGGAAAAAGAATTGGTAAGGCCTTTCGCTCTCACTCATAGAAATTATTGTGAACTGGTATAATCAATCGGTTCAGGAGGTTCACTTTAAATACCTCAAATAAATGAAATGAAATATAGGATTTTGATGATAGTTTATGAGTTTTATTATTATTTAACTGTAGCTCTACACCATAGTGAATTATTAATAGTTCAATTCTTCCCCGCCAGGAGTATGTTGACCCTCACCTGCAATCCTATCATGCAGCTCAGTAGCACGAACTGCTAGTAGCGGCCGGTAAACACTGGCCAAGCTGTTATCGGCACTTACTGCTGTAATCCCACCACACAGTCAAATGGGACGTCCCCACAACACCGCCTGGTTGAAATAGGAGCTTTAAATTTCCTTACTAAGGTAGATAATCTTACGTTCCTGTAGAAATGGTGACCAATTTTGTCAATAAATAAATTAGATCAACTGAAATTTCTACTGAAAGACCATACTTCAAATTTGAAGTGATAGTAACTGAATAAGTTCTTTGAATTTTTTAAGTCAACATACATTCTTTGATAGATCTATTGAACATAGCAACCGCTTCGGTGTCTGTATGATCTAAGGCAGTGGCTCCCAACGTGGGGTACGAGCCAGGACGTTTGGGGGTACGCGAAAATATTTGAAAAGTAGTGAAAAAAGGCTACATATGCCAGCAGTGTAAGACAAAAGATCAGTCAAAAGTTATTAAATTAATTCAACGATATGGTGAGAGACAGTGCGGGTTTAATTATATATTTGAACTTGAGAAAATTATTTGAATTTCAAACATAAAATAGTTTTTATAGTTATTAATAAAGTAATAAATAGATTAAATGTGTCAGTTTTTATTGTAACTTTTGTTTTTTGATGCATTCTTTATTCACCTTATTATTAAATTGTTTTTAACCCCATTATAAGCCCATTTATTTTCAGTTGCAAAAAAAAATCAGAAATAACTACTACTGTAGTAATTAAACAATTTGCTAACATAAGGGTACAATTTATGGAAATGGTTCGCCAAGGGGTACGCAAGCCAAAAAAGGTTGGGAGCCGCCGATCTAAGGAGTCACTCTCGCAATAGACTAGTCGGGGAAATCGAGGTTAGATCCCGGTCGGGTTAACTGAGAGGGGTTTTTACTAAACGGTTTTCCACTCTTCCTCCATGCAAATGAAGGTACACTCCTTTAAATTCAACCTTCATCATCCCTAACACATTAGAGTAATTAGTACATAGGTGTACAACCTGAACGCTTAATGGGTAGTACGATAAGGTGCTAAAGATTTATATGTAATCTTACGTTTCTTAAAAATAGTCTATACATATTTTTAAATAGATTGTAATTATAATTGAATATATTTGTTTAGGTTGAAACTAAGCAAAAAAAAAACTATTTCTAGTAAACAAACAAAATTGTAGTTTTCATTAAAACATCTAAGTAGCCTATCAATTCATATAATTTTAACTTCATAATACCAGATTAACAATTAATTTTTATTTATTAAAATATATATTATCTACTAGATTTGGTCAACCTTGGTGGTCTTGGGGAAAAGCGCTCACCTCAGGACCCTATAGTATGTAAATGGGTTCAAACCCAACCAGGGTCGACAGATTTTTCTTGAGCGATAAAAATCCATAGCACACTTTACTTCGGATGGTAAGTAAAGCCGCCGGTCTCATGTTAACTGTGGCGTGTAAAAGAACCCTGGAGGGTATGTGAAAGTAACTTGACTAGCAAAATTGGTAGGATATCTCGCTCTCGCCCATAGGTATTTTCGTGTGTTGATACAATCAGTCGGCTTTGTAAGTGAACATTAAATACTCCAAATAAATTAAATGAAAAAATACTAGAATTTGGTCAAATCAATTATTTTACTGATCCAAATTTCAAATCCAAATCTGAATCTTGTAAATAATTATGAGCATAAGAGGAAATATAAATATAATATAATAATGTACAATATAAATATTAACTAAATTTTAACCTTCTGTCTTATAATCCATTCATTATAACATTATAACATTCAGTTAAATATTAAATTACTGGTCTGGGACCTGGTTGTTAAGTTGATCCTATAATTATATTGGTTCTAAGCCACCAATAAGCAATATTAGAGCTTTAAACAAATATCATTTTGCTATCCATCCCTTCGGCTTCGGGGATAACTGGTTGATGTCGTTACGATGGCAACGTTGTTTTCAGACACGTGTGGGTAGGGGAAGGAAATAGGTCGGCGAGAGTGTTCCGGCAACGTTAGTCGCGGTGGAACAGAAGAATGTTCCGGCAACGCTAGTCGCGGTGGAACGGAAGGATGTTCCGGCAACGTTAGTCACGGTGGAACGGAAGGATGTTCCAGCAACGTTAGTCACGGTGGAACGGAAGAATGTTCCGACAACGTGAGTTGCGGTGGAACATGAGGGAGTCCCGGCAACGTGAGTCGCGGTGGGAGGTAGGATGCTGGTGGAGAGAGAGAGGGTTAAACAATATTGCTCTTTCGTAACATAAGACAATTTAATAAGCTCTTTCGTGTAGGTGGTGCACCCGGGTTGGGTAGCCACTCTCCAACTGGCCGAGGCTGACTGACCGCTTCTGACTAAGGAACAATCGTGTTAAATACCCTCCACTGCTACCTGGCCTTGTCCAATGGGAGAAAAAGGGAGCTTCCCATTGGAACGTGAAAACGTGAGCGATAGTGGCCGCCAAGCGAGCCAATAGAAAGAAGAGTTCTCAAAAGAAAAAGGAAAAAATAAAAAAGATGACGGCAGGCCCCCGTATCTCCCTCTGCCGTGTGTGAGAGCCGACTCTACTACTGCTCTCTCCACATGTCCAACTAAACTAAACTAGGGTGAGGTACTACGTGTGCGTCAGGCCAAGGCCAATGCACTTTAAAATGAGGGAAAGTAAGAAAATAAGTACGACTCTATTAAAGTAGGGTAGGCCTGGCAGACAAAGGGAAACCCACCAGGACCACCCCACTGAGTGGAAGTAAGAGCAGGGAAAAAATCCCTTGGACTAAGTCAAGGGTAAAAATCTGCGATAGTATCGTGCAAGGTGCATGCGTAAGTTAGTGTTTATATGGTTTGACGCATATTCTTACTAACATAGGATATTACTGGAAATGTCAAGGATCTAATAGTACTACTGGGTCTCATG
>CABFWB010007579.1:0-23844 GCA_902151455.1 Timema bartmani
TTAATTCGCGAAATAAAAATCGCTTTAAACACTTTCAAATGCTATGAAACGCAAAGAAAACTTATAAATACCCTATTTTCAACCCTTTTTTTTCTTTTAGCGTTTTTCGCAAAAGCGAATTTACCCTATCTCTATGTATATAGTGTGTATGTGTACATATAGATAGGCCTATATTGATTTGAAAAATGTAATGATATATCAAAACCTTGATATATCCGATATTGTGATATTTATAAAAATATCATGATAGTTTTGAACCCTGCCCAGAAGCGACTTCTTCTTCCTCATCCCTACGTGTAAATAAATATGTGTATATCCCGGTAAGGTATGCGGAGCACGAATAACACAACTATCGATAGTACAGCAGTAGGCTCACATTATAAAAAGGTTTGGTTTTATACGTTTCCCCCCCTACAGTATTACCAGGTAATTATGGTCAGATGGGGCACGCCATGTCACCGGAAGTTGGCAGTGACGTCATTTTATTTCTCCCCTCTGTGAAGGGGTCGAGAAGCTCTAAATGTTTAAATATCGATTTGTTTTCACCAACAAAAAGGACATGTTGGGTGAATGGCTGCAGTTCGTTTCCTAGCTAGATTCTGGTTCATGGATATAGAAAGGAATGGTATAGTTCTGTCCTCTATTATAAGTGTCCTAAGAATAAAAAGAGGATTTTGCTTATTTAAATAAACGTGTGTGTTATTTGAAAGCATGTATAAGTGTCATTTTAATAGCCCACTCATCTATATATAAACCTTGTTTTGAGATTATTAAGAAGAGTGTTGGTTCCATACTGGAATGTTTCATAGATATTTTTGTATGAATTTTAATATAGTTTGAATAACACGATCCTTACCGATGGTCAAGTACTTTGAGGAGACATGCTTCATGTGCTGAAAAACTACTGAGACACTCCTAAGTTCGATTTCCGGTTGAGGCAGGATGTGAATATTTTCAAATAATATCAACCCAAAATAAGATTTGATAGCTAATTTGGTTAGATTATCTTAGCATGTGTAATATTAGGTATAATTTATACCTACAGAATGGACTCATGGTATAAGACGTCAGTCTCACACAGAGTACAGAGATCAAGGTTCGATGATTAGTGGAGTGCAAAATATGGGGAGAGAGGGTTACACATGTAAATTATAATACAGTGCTAGAATTTCAGTCCTTTCTTAGCACTAATGCGGGTGAACTTCTTTCTTAACTTCCCTCCTCATATCTACCCCTTTAGATAAACTATTAATAAACATAGTGTTAAACTAGAAAAAAATGCAGATAGAATTATAATAAAGGAGCTTCTAATTATTTGTATTAATATAATTATATTTAAGGGTAATTAACTTGCACATTCTGAGCTGATGGTATCAATGCAATATTCTCAAACTTAGCTCTAGAACCAACACAACATCGATTTACCAAACTTAGCTCTAGAACCGACACAACATCGATTTACCAAACTTAGCTCTAGAACCGACACAACATCGATTTACCAAACTTTGCTCTAGAACCGACACAACATAGATTTACCTGGCGGTTAACCAATCACTGTGGAAAGGGTAAGCCCCGACTTTACCAATCATATACTTATTGGATTTGTATACAATTCTATTTACTTATTCTTTGCCCTAATATTATACAGTGTGTTCCTGTTACCGAGTTTTTTTAGCACCGTGTCTTACAGCCTGTTCTGGTTATACGCTTATATACTAATTACGTTAATGGTTTTAGGGATTAGGAAGGTTACATTTCAATTAAGTGTACCCACATTTGCGTGGAGGGAGAGTAGAAAATTATTCTGGAAAAACCACCCTCAGTACACCCGGCTAAGATTCGAACCTTGATCTCTCCGTCATCGGAAGTCTACTTCACTGCGAGAGTGACGCGTCAGATAAGATGACGTGACCACTGAAGCGTGTTGTTACCGAGCTATTACACTAGAGAACCATAATACAGGTAGAAAACAAAGGCATTAGTCAAATCCTGTCTGGTTTGCTAGTTATTGGACGGTTTGGGTTCTTATCGCGACTGGATATATTGAGGTTTTTATTTTCTTTGCTTTCACGCAAATATAGTTCCTCTAATTTCTAACATTAATGTATATGTGGATAGTTTTGATGCGCTATACAGTGAATAATTAGCTATTTAATTCAATCATGTAGATAACAATGGGAATTTAAATGAAGCCAGTGATAGATCTAAACAGGTATGTGGGGGGGGGTTACTCAAACTCCACGAAACTTTCCTTTAGCTAGTTAAAATGTTTACAAAATAGTTCAAATTGGAAACTAGTAACATATAAATACCCACCTCTGTGGTCTAATGGTCTAAAGGGTCACTCTCGCAATAGAAGGGACTTCCAATGATGGGGAGATCAGGGTTCTAATCATGGCTGAATGTACTAAGAGGGGTTTGTTCTAAATGATTTTAATCTCTCTCTGCATAAATTCAGGTACATTTCCAAAAAAAGTCTTCCTTCGTCATTCTTTAAATTTTAGCTTAATTAATATATACATGTGTATATCCCGGACCGGTAAGTGATACGCGATATAAGAAAAAACTTGCTTACAAATATTTTAAAATATAAAACTTAAATGTAACATTTTAAATTCAATATGGATAACATAAACAGATAACAGAAAGTGTTCAATTGAAAGGAGAAGAATGGAAGGAATTAAAGGAGGAAGAGGGATGGAAGGATAGAGGAAGATGGAGGCATTTTACTAAACTGACCTGGCCACAGGCTGGAAACAGTTGTTGATGATGATGATTATGAGGAACATGCTGATTATTTTCATGTTCAAAGAAGTCCGAGTGATTCGGTAGATGGTCCCCGTTATCAAATACAAAACACGTTAGCGTTAAAGTTAGGTTCACTTAAACCGAGCTAAGTTATATTATTATTATTATTATTATTATTATTATTATTATTACCGCGTCTTACTACCCGTTCGGGTTGTACGCACTTACGCTAATGTGCAATGGTAGGGTGATTGTGAGATTAAATTGAGGACCTACAGTTTAACGTGGAATCCGAACCACAGTGGAGGCCTGGCATTCCTCACATTCACAAGTTGTGATTAATACACGTCTTGTCAGAGGTGAAGGAAGGGTTTGGAAATCAGATAGATATGTGCCGGGACCGAGGATTGAATCCCGGACCCCCAGCACAGAAGTCTGACACCTTACCCCTAGACCACCAGGTCACCTTCTAGTAATAAACGATAAAGAAATGAATTTGTATTTAATAAGCAACGTAGATCGGCATTTTACAAGAAGGCGAAACGCAGATAAGTCTATTTCATATTGTTCACCAGCGCAAACGCGTAACTCGACGTACAATACTATTCACACAGTCTAATAGCAGAACCATAACAAGACCTTTCTTCCTGGGAATAAAACTAATTACAGACGCTAAGGTTAGGTTCGATTGTCTTCAGAAGCCCCGGCGGCTGGTAAACAAAGCACGATATTCTCTTTTCCCATCTCACCCTCTACCACTCTCATCCTACCGACCCAAAGATGTTGCCCGCCAGGTACGTGAACATTGAATGGGCAACACCTGTCGTCTATATCATGATACTCTAGTTCGAGGTTACTCCCACTGCGCTGTTGCCACGTCTCTACTCCCATTCATTAGGAGAGCTTGTAGCACTGCCTTGGTTTGGGATCCTGAATATCTATTGTCCTTTACCCTCCCCCCCCAACCAACCAAAGCTATTTTTAATGTATCGTTCTTTGTAACAAAGGTAATAGTTTTCAGAAGGATTAACTAATATTATGTAAATTATTAGAAAATTGGAGATATTGTGTGATGGGAAACCGAAACTAGGTTTGTATTTATGTATTTTCATGCTCAAACTATTAGTTTTAATTTATTTTGATCTAAATAATGTTGCCTGACTTACACAGTCAAACTGTTTGCTATAAGATAGTATTTGATACTAAGATGTGGTGAAGTATTTCAAAAAAAGTATTTGCTCAACATTTGTGTGTGTGTATGATTTGGGTATTTTAAAAGAAACATTTTATAAACTAAGGAGAAGAGGAATTGGAAAAACGACTGTGATAAATCACATGAGGTAAGCCACCAGTGCACATACGTGAACATACGTGCGGTCAATTAATTAAACCAAAATTGCGAGGGCAACTAGTTTTGGGATAAAATTGTTTTTAAATATTCGCACCCTATTTCAACTGGTAATCAAACTCGGGAGTCTTTAAGTATTTTGCTATCATGTGAAGGAAGCATTCTGCCACAAAGAGTTTGGCTACCATCGAGACCTATGCTTTTCTTTCAAATTAATTAATTAATTCACACGAATGTATTCATGAAACCATCTGGTATCGAACCAGGTCACACTAAATAATCTAAATTTATTCACTAAGTTTAGAGGTGAAGGCTTACAGTATTACCTTAATAGGTTCAACTATGACATCAGTTGAACCATAGAGGAAACAATCAAGGTAAGTTTTATATCTTTCAGAGTAAACGAACTGCACATTCAACACACGGGTGATTAATGACTTAATCTAGGGGCTGTATGTGGATGCAAATGCATTAGCGTGGAGAGAGTATGAGAATCCCCCCCTTGCCCCATAGAGCACCCTGCTGTTAATTAAACACCTATATCTCCGTCAATTGCGATCAGAATTTAAAAAGTTGATTTAGCTCATTCTAAAGCACTCTTAAAATTATGCCATGTTTATTTACATGATATCTTGTCGTTTTATAAATTACTAACGCGAATAATGGATCGCATGGTATGAGGCGTCACTATAGCAATAGGCTATATTTCCGATGATGTGCAGATTGGGGTTCGAATCCCGTCAAGGTGTAATGAGGGGTAGGGAGTTAGTAAATGGTTTCCCACTTTTCTTTCACGCAGATCAAGGTACATTTTCTCTAAAATATAGCCTTCTAATCCTAACCCCATTAATGTAGTTATAAGGGTATACCAAACGGGTAGTAAGACGCAAATCATGGACGCAGTGTATCCGACTTGTACAGCCAGACCTTCAAGACTTGTGTGTTGATTCCGTTTGATCCACTTTGTGGCGAGTCATCTGAACGGCTGGCAGGTGTTGTTGGTGGCGCACAGATTACTATCACGGCTCATCTGGGAAGCTAGAGGGCAGGTGGGCGATGACAGAAGAGGACTGAATGAGTGTGGGGAGGTGGTGGGATGAGAGGAGGTAAGGAATAGAGAAAGAAACATCTCGAGGTAGCGTGAGAAACCGCCTCTCTTTTTCTTGTTCTGATTTCTCCTCCAAAAGGGTTTCGTACAGACAGGGCAAACAAGTGAGGTGACAGTTAAAAGTTACAACTAGGGACCGGATTCTTAGGCACCAAGAATGTTTAAAATAGGCAGGCAACTAGGCATTAAAAATATAGGATTTAGGCACCAAAATTTAAGAAAAAAATAGTCATACAATAAGCAATGTAAAATTTATTTTACTACCAGTTTGTTACCTGCAGCTTACAAGCAATTTACATTGCTGTGAATCACTAGATACTTTCCTAGGTTTTCAATTTTAAAATTGGTTCTACTGTCTGATAGAATGATTGTATAACTAAAAAATCCTCGTTCTACTTCACAGGATGTCAAGAGACCAAAATTTTATATTTTCCAATTCTGAAAGGGTTAAATTTTCTCCCGCAATAGCGTGCCGTTTCCTCTCAAGATGTCTGCCACTGCTCAATAAATGAGTTTTCCCAAAGTCGAGACCTAGCTAAATTGCTTTTTCGCACCCGAAAACGCTAGATAACTCAATTTCATCAAAATCCTTAGGCCCGTTTTCAAAATAAAATGTACAAATATATAATAGGCCTATATATAAGAATGTCTCGTTTAAGGACGTGTCACGTGGCCCTGTATAAACAGTCTGTCAAGGTCAGAGCATGTCAGTTAAAGCCACGTCACATGACTTCAAACCCCCGCCCCCGGATATAGCCGAAACTTCCATTTCTAAGAAATTAAACTCTTTCAGAAGGGGAAAAAGATAGAAAGATAGTGCAAAGACGAAATAGGCGCATTTAAGGCTTTTATTCATAAAATAGGCAAAAACTAACAGAATAGGCAATTATAGGCACTATAAAAATAGCATATTGTAATCGTAATAACATGAAATAAATAAATGATATATATATATCAACAGCCTATGTTTTACAATCTAGGGAAAAAAGGCAAATAGGCAAAATCCGGCCCCTAGTTAAAACAAGGTAGTCAGGGCTGTATTTGATAGAGATGTGAAATGAAAAATGTTCTACGAAGAATTGTTAATGTTGGAAACATTTTCTACTAGCCGTTCCTTTAATTATTTTTTTTTTCACGGAAAATTTTCTCCATTGTTTGAATGGAACGAATGCAATCGAGATGTCCCTAGTTTTAAGATTTCCACTTCAGTTTAAATAACACCAGAAACATAAAATAATCTACAATAATAATATATAATAAAGGAATAACAGCGATTATAGATGTTCTTTTCTTAAACTCAGGTATCGACCTCAGAGCTTGGTGGTTGAATGTATCACTATATTTGGGGCTACTGAAAACCAGACAATGTTAATACTTCAATATTATAACCAACACACCGTCCCCTTGTAATTGCACGATCTGAAATATTTACCAGAAAATCTTACTAATGAAAAATTTCATCTCTCAGTAAGAACACGGCTGGCTGGAAGGAAAGTTTCTGACATACACACAAATTACTAAAATTAATTTAATATAGGCATACGTCAAGTCATGGGATCATCCGCTGTCACTTTTGACATATAGTATACCTATAAATAAAACTAAATGCATAGTAAAATCGTGTCAAAGTATTTTTTACATCCATTACTGTTTCCAGCCCGGGCCGGGCCAGTTTTTATCCAAGTCATATATTTGCCACTACCGGCCTGCTAGGCCTGCCTTAACTTCACATGCCTTATAATCTAACTTAAGGATTAGGACTTTTTTTTTTTTCATTAATCCTTACATTCTGCCCCAGTGCCTATTCTATATACTGAGGCGCTATTCCTACATTAAACGGTTGTTCCCATTTTTACCCTTATACCATTTTTTTTTTAACTACATGTAGATTTAAACACTTAACCTAATCGTCCGTAAACTCCCATCAAAGACTATACCCTACTATCTCACACTATAGTTGGTCCGCCCCCGGTACCCCTCACTGCTCCGCAGACCCGCGACCGCCTGGGACCATGTTTTCAGGGCCGCGGGTCCAAGTCTCGGCGATGAGCATCCCCCTAACCACCACCTGGGGAGGCGCCCTACCGGAGTTTTCACTCCGCCTACTTTCTATAGACCACTACCAAGGACCTATACTAACTTAACCTAAACTAATACTTATACAAGGAATTTTTCACTACTGTATTACAATCACTACACACTACTCTATTTTAGCCGGCTCTTGTTGTCCTTCTCCAGCACTCTTCTTCTTCCATGCTGCCATCGTTCTCNCAATGTGAAAGGGTAAACCCATATAATCATCAACAATAAATTTTTGGTCATGCCGGAAATCGAGCCCGGGACCCTTAGCAAAGTGGGCAGACTCGGTAGGTGTCGTATTGTCAAAGTTGACTGCTGAATATATATGTGTATTTTTAAAAGGTCCTTCCTGCTAGAATCCTACTATACATTGTTAAATGGTTTTTGTGGAATTAAAGCTGTTTAGTCAAAGTTAAAGATGGGACGCTCGAATCTCTCAAATCCTATGGTATTCGAGAGATTCGAGATTCATAAAAATCTCAAAATTATCTCTCATACAATTTTACTATGACGACCTTGTCCTTTATAACAATTTTAATCAAAGGGCGAAAGGAATTATATATACTTGTGTAGTTGGGAGCATAACAAAATCCCCCCAAAAAGGGATAAAATTGTATTAATATAATTAATTTACCAGAAAAGTATCATCTTTGTTTTTTATGACGTAATAGACACGACCAAAAAAAATAGTATTTGTCAGTGGCATCAAGCCTTAAACAATCTTTTTTTATTCAATTTTAGCTATTTTAGCTTTAACTAAAATAAATTGTAAGTTTTAAAAGATTCAAGGATTCAAATTCAAATTTGAAGCTCGAAAGAAAATTTAAGATTTGGATTTGAGAATTATAGGGTTAAACCCATCTATAATTAAAATATATGAAGATTAAGATATACCATATAGGAAAAAAGTAATCAACACGAGAGAGCGTGAGAGATTGGTTCCTCCTCAGCAAGTGTCGTGGAAGTGAACAAGCGATACATGGGAGTAGCAGTTGTAGTATACCTTACAGGGGGATATCTCAGGTAGATAAACTCCATGCTGTTAGCTCGGGGAACTAGCATTAATATCCCGATTGCTTTCAAGACAAAATACAATACGGGTGATTAATAAATTTCCAGGATCAACTTTAATGCAATGCAGATGAGCATTGCAACTTTTAGGAGTGTAACTCTGGATTCGTTACTCACAGCATGGTTCATGGTTCAGCAACTAACCGGACTGATGATCACTTCCGGACATAGGGGCTAGGTCTGTGTGGAGACAAGAGGGATTATGGTAAGATTTTGTATAGGGGCCTTTTAGAAAATATTAGTGCTATTTTATAGGTATTTAGAAGATCTATTAACAGTGACAGATACCCGCTTCTGTGGCGGCATGGTCTAATGCTAGACTAGACTGCTGATGACGGGGAAATCGAGGTTCCAATCTCGGTCAGATGTATGAGGGGGATTTTTTCAAAATTGTTTTACACTCTTCCTTCACGCAAATGCGGGTTCACTTACTATAAATATAACCTCCCTAATACCTAGAACCACTGGAGTAATTAGTACATAAGCGTATATTCAAAACGGGTGGTGAGACGCGTTGTTAAAAAACCCCATGACAGCTGCAGATTACATGATGTGAAGTATTAATATGTGACAGTAGATCTAGTATCATTACCAGTTGTCAGAAAAGGTTCTTCCTATGGAAATTGTTCTGTCGACAAACTATGTGTAGAACGCATGCTTGTCATTTAGCGTGGGGGGTACTCTTCTTTATTAAATGCAGTAATCAAGACATCTTAACGATCAAGTTATATAACATTCACGTGACGTAAACGTAACGTACCGTAAACACGTGAGCAAAATCCATCCAATTAATTTCAATTGTTTTTAAAATAAATCGTTCTTAACCCGAACAGTCAGGAACACGGACTAGGTGTAAAGTTAATTAATTCAGTCTGGTTTGTAGGTCACGGAGAGGTCAGAACTCAGCTGATTTACTGAGGCTGTTTTTTTCCTAGAGGGTTTCCCACTGCTCCTCCACTTAAACGAGGGTACATTTATTCTAAAATATAGGCCTACCTTCATAATTCATACCAAATGAATTACTATAGTGAGAATAACCCAAACTGTTGGTGAGATACAGTGGGGAAAAAAGTGTTTACAAAGATTCAGCTCAAGCAGGGCTAGTTACTAACTGAGCTTACAGTACTTTAAATACAAAATAAAGTGTAAGAGGAGCCCACGACATCTTGGTATTCACTAGTATTACTGCAGATGGAGTCTGAGCATAGTAAACGAGTAATTGCGGTACTAAATATACGTGTTGAATTTGCTCGTGATATGATCTATTGAAGGAACACGTGATGCACTTGACTTACCGTAGCGTGATGACGTATCAAAACACATCGGTGTTTACATGGTCAAAGGTGTCACTCTAGCATCAGAATGGATCAGGGAAGATCAGGGTTAGAATCTTGACCGGGTGTATTCAGGGTGCTTTTTTCTAAGTGCGTTTTTTTGCATCGCGTTTTACTTCCCGTTCAGGAAAAAAATGTTCAGTGCCATCGAAAGAGATTTGAACCCTGATCTCGTCGTCATTGGCAATCCAGTCTATTTAGAGAATGACGCGAATGATGCGATCACGTAAGCGGATAAAAGTTTGGGAATATTTCCTCTAAATTCTATCTTTCTCAACCCTATCCCATCAGAGTATTTTCATCCCGTCCCCTTAGCGGTTCGTGCTGCATGCATATTATACAGAATGTACCGTAGCATGTGGGACCCACCTCAGCGGTGGACTAGAGACACAAAAACAATTCTAAACAAGCTCATATAAACATGTGCCCCATTTGACCTTATTTCCTAGCTATTGTCATGTTTGCACTCCAGAAATGTGGAGCTGTTTAACATTATAGAAAGGGCTCAAAATGGCCACCTTTGACTTGAATGCAAGCATTGAAATGTAATTTATGTATGAAAGAGTGCAGTATTCTATGACTCAACGACTGTAGGCTTGCACTCAGGTCAAAGGTGGCCATTTTGAGCACTTCATATAGTGTCAAGCAGTTCCATATTACTGGAGTACAAACATGAAGCAAGGTCAAATAGTACACATGTTTATTTTAGTTTGTTTTCATTGTTTTTATGTCTCTTGTCCAGCGCTGATGTGGGTCCCACATGTTACGGTACATTCCATGTATTAATTACAATGACGAGGTCAAGATGAGGATGGTATCATTTAGAAGAAATGTAGCCGATCCTAGCGATAGTGGGTTAAATCAATAGTAAAACACCCTCTCAATACACCCGGCCGAGATTCGAGCTCCGGGCTCCCTGTCACCAGCAAGCCAGACTAGAAAAGCGTGGCATTTAGTCCACGAGCCCACCGATTAGAGTATCCTCAGTAAAGTTGGAAGAACTTGTTGAAAACTACAAGTTTATAGAGGTCTATCTTTTTAGTCTTCTTCGCCGTGTTGGGTAGCGTGAAGGCCGGACAGGAAAGGTACAATAGGAGTTCTCTTGGCAGCTGTTCTGGCGACGTTACACCTGGTGACCTAGGAGGTACGGAGAGGAAGGGAGACATGAGCTCCCTGCATGGCCTCGGCTACTGCAAGACTAGGTCCGACGAGGCTCCGTATTATTTTGAGAAGGAACATTTGGATTGACACTGCGCGAGCTAAGAGCTCATTTAAACGAATAAGCTTCCTCCCTCTTCACATTTACATTTAATAGAAAACAATTCAAGGCTATTTTTTTAAAAAAAAACTGGCAAATATGCACATTAATAGAATCTAGCACCCTCTATTAAATTACGTTGAAATTTATAATCCCATCATTTTAAAAAAATAGCATATTTCAGATATAAAGTCTGTTCATTGTAGGAATTGTTTTCTGAAAGGCCTTTCTCCCTACCGGAAAGCTATTATATAGCAGGATTTTGGTAGGAAAAAAGACCTTTCAGAGAGTAATTCCTACCGTGAATGGAGTCTAGTACATGTTCT
The DNA here is from genome assembly GCA_902151455.1 of Timema bartmani. Taxonomy (NCBI): domain Eukaryota; kingdom Metazoa; phylum Arthropoda; class Insecta; order Phasmatodea; family Timematidae; genus Timema; species Timema bartmani. The sequence goes on from CABFWB010007579.1 coordinate 11,273, forward strand.
TTAAAAACTAGATTTTCCGGGGTTTTTTTTCAAAGTGAAAAATTTCAATTAATTATAATATTCTTGAAAAAAGGAGAGAACACCAAAGAAAATGATTGAGATGAAGTATGCAGGGAAAATACCACAAGAAAGACTAAGAAAGAGATGCGGGGAGCAGATAACAGAAAGTGTGTAAGTGAGAGGACAAGACTGAAAGTGATTAAAGAGGAAGGATGATATAGTCATGTTACTAAACAGACCAAGCCACAGGTGATGAGATTGATAACTTAGAAGTAGCACAATTTCAACCACTTCTTTCTAGTCAGTCCTTAGTTTATTTAGAATAACTTTTTTTTTAAGTATCGAAAATGGTATGCTGGCACTAAAACTACCCCTAAAGCTCAAATTTTAAACATATTCTAATGTAAATAATTTATCGATATGGATATTATCAAAAGTAATAGAATAGTCTGTTTGAATTTTATATTTTTCAAATTTCCTTTTTTACATTATTATTATTATTATTATTACTATTATTATTATTATTATTATTATTATTATTATTATTATTATTATTATTATTATTATTATTATTATTATTATTATTATTAGAGCCACGTCTTACTACCAGTTCGGGTTGTACGCTAATGTGTAATGGTAGGGTGATTGTGAGATGAAATGGAGGACCTACAGTTTAACGTGGAATCCGAACCACGGTGGAGGCCTGGCACTCCTAACATTCACAAGTTGTGATTAATACACGTCTTGTCAGAGGTGAAGGAAGGGTTTGGCAATCAGATAAATCTGTGCCGTCCTTTTTTACACATTTACATGTGTATGAAAGATATTTTACTATATCTATAAGCTTTAATGGCAGCAAGCTGATATTAATGAAGGACAAATACAGAAAACATACAATTAATTTACCATTATTATGAAAGAGAACAAACATAAATCCAAAGTGAAAGATTGTATTTCTTAGTTTGAGTTGAATTCAGAATATCTAGGTTGGTAGAAATATGAATTATCGACTGAGCAAAATATTACATTTGTTTGTTTTGTTTTAGCACCACGTCTTACTACCCACTCGGATTATACGCCTATGTACTAATTATGCTAATGTATTAGGTAGGTTAAATTTAGAGGGAGTACATAGAAATTTGCTTAGAGAGAAAGAGTGGAAAACCATTTAGGAAAAAACATACTCATCACACCCAACCGGGATCAAACCCTGATCTTCCCACCTTCAGAAGTCTGGTCTATTGATTGATAGAGTAGCTCCTTAGATCATGTGGCCACCGAAGCGGGTAATATTAAATTTCATAAAGGTTTAAGAAACAACGGTATTTAATATAAATTTACTAGAATATCGTAACCTTATTAGTTATTACAAAATATATATTAACTAAGAATCTTTGCTTAAACTTATGTCAAAACGTAAAACGTAAAATTGAAAATTAGCATGCCATTTCCCAAAATGTCTTCAAGTCTAAATGTGTGGCAAACAATACAATTAAAAACATAAACTAAAAATGTGTTGTTAGCAAGATCAAGTAACAAAAGGAATTTAGCGTAATAGTTTAAGTAAATAAGTTCCTGAAGATGAGTTAGTAGTACCACAAAATATTTAATTTCATATATTATAATTTTTAAAATTAAAATTATAAAAGTTTTAAATTAATAAAGTCATGTAGAATTACAATATTGAATTAATATACGCTAAGCTAATCTAGTTCGTGGGCGGAGTGTTATAAATGTGTTTAGAAAGTGTAAATTAAATAAACTATATTTCAATACTGCAGGTATTATCTATAATTGAATATTCAGAAAAAATCTCCTTATATGATAAGAAACATCTTTAGATGAAAATTTTACCAAAACAATTTTAACATAGTGATACGTAAAGTCATGTGACCTACAGCTGTCACTTCGGTAATATTAATACCTATAAAATAATGATAATAGTATAGTAAAATAATATCAATTTTGACTGCGACAACATAGTTTTATATAATTTTTTTTAGTTTCTACATACCAATATCACATTATATTATTATTATTATTAGTAGTAGTAGTAGTAGTAGTAGTACCGCATCTTACTACCCGTTCGGTTTATACGCACTTACGCTAATGTGTAATGGTAGGATGATTGTGAGATGAAATGGAGGACCTACAGTTTAACGTGGAATCCGAACCACGGTGGAGGCTTGGAATTCCACACATTCACAAGTTGTGATTAATACACATCTTGTCAGAGGTGAAGGAAGGGTTTGGCAATCAGATAAATCTGTGTCCGGACCGAGGATTGAACCCCGGACCCCACCACAGAAGTCTGACACCTTACCCTTAGACCACCAGGTCACCATCATAGTATAGCTGAGCCGAAAAAGAATACCGGCTTTAATTGATTTTATGTAGTCTATTAGACTTACATCTTAACGTGAGGGCTATTTAACACTTTATTACACGGGAAAATAAAGAGAAGGGTAATTTATAAAAAGCGTAGCCGCATTCAACGGAAATGGGATGTGAAAACCAAAATCATAGCCCACATGTGGAAAACCATGCCCAATGCACAAGACAGAGATTAAAACCCTTAAATACGAGCCAAACGACCTATACCACGCTACCACCATTGTGGGCTGGTTAACTTACTATTTTGTTTTCAACTTGCATGCATTCATAAGCCAATCAGAATGAGTAGTTGGAGTACTTCCATTCAATAGATGGTGTCAATTTCAACACCTGTAAAATGCACTTAGTGAACTTTTACCAGTGTTGGTTATTTTCAGTGGCGAAGCGTGATGATAATTTTTGGGTAAGCTGAGTCATGAACACTCATAAAGGGGCACAATTAACAATATCAAAAATGGGATTTTTATGAAGTTACATAATACAGTACTGGCAGACTATTATTATTATTATTATTATTATTATTATTATTATTATTACTTCTACTATTACTACTAATAATAATAATACTGTAACGTTAACTTACAGTTAGTTACAATTGGATCCATCCCGTTATAATGTTGATACGTAACTATCAAGAATTCATACCACCCGCTCAATAATTCCGACCCAAATAGAATCCCTACAATGGTACTATTCTCTGTTGTAGTCCCTGTAGGCTAATACGGAAAGATAATACGACACAGTATATTTCATACTGTACAATCTTCTGTAATATTACACTCATAATTGTTCAGGAACTTACCTTTGAAATCTTCTATCACTAGCCGCCACCAAAGCTGACCTACTCCGTGCAGCCATGTGGAGAATGGGCCGAGCTAACGCAAGTCTACTGTCAACACGTGATTGCTCTCAGTCTAGTCAGATAGAAACTGAGGCGTAACGACATGGAGTCCGATAGAAGACAACAATCCACCCGCCCCCTGATGGCTGTTTGAAGAACTACCCCAAACATCGAATGATCGTCGACTTGTTCCAATATTCTGATGGAACAACCCTACAAAGTGCCTACGTGACCGAAGACAGCTAGCAACTACGTGCTAGAATTACCTCCCCTCCTTTCCGTGTAACGAAACTCACTATATAACAGGCTGTATGTGTCTGCAAAAATGACTATCTATCAATCCGCGAACGAGGGCGGATGACTATCTATCAATCCGCGAACGAGGACGGATCATTGTCATGGACCTGGACAATGATCGGATACACATTCATATATACTAATTGGAAAGTAACTATGGCGTCTACTTTTCATAGACTCTATTTATTTTCGGCTTATAAATTTGTTGTATTAGAATCATTATTTTGTTTTTCGTGTAATATTTAACTTTTCTCTTTATCTCAGTCGCTTAAATTTAACTATTATGTCGCCACTTAGGCGCGGTATCATGTTGGTTAGTTTAGTTTGATTTCCACCATTGGTAATTTTGTATTGAGTAAATTTAAATGTAAAATGTTAAAATGTGTGGACTTTTGTATTTTGCTATTTCACGCGACTGTAGAAATAAAATCATGCTTGTTATTTTTTTTATATAATTTAAATTTGTTCTAAATTTCAATCTTTAGTTTTTTCTAAGAGATAGTTAGTCCCGGGAGGTTTTGACTTGAGTCTGGAAGTCAAACTCTCGCGTTATGTTTTGTAAATTTCGTATTGTAACTTGTAATTGTTTGAGGAGCCCATCAGGCAAGAATATTTAATGTTTGTTTCATTTTGTGGATATCTTACTTCACTTCACTTTTGGTAGTTTAACTTCTCTGTTGATGTTAAAAATCTACGTAATTTTGTGTCTCTTAAAGACGACCTGTAATAAATGTAAACATGGGATGTTTACATTCTGCGCTTCACGTTATTATTTTCAGCATTATTCAGAATGATATAATGAGACCACTGTACTTTGCTTTATCTACGTTTATACTGAATAAACCATATTATTGTTATATTTTTAATACTGCTTATATTTTCCCTTATGTAGATTCACCTTCTCCCTTTTATTTAATTGTGGTCGTTAAGTAGAAGGCAATGGAGACGGTGTAACAATACAATTTTTTATATTTTTTGCTATACCTTCTATAAAACGTCTCATTTTGATCTTGCTATTTTTCCTTTTAAATGTACTTTTCGTTCAAAAGACAAAGCCTCAGTATAATTATTTAACAAAAAGTGAACTGAATCGAAAGAGTCATTGTGGATGTCTACAACGTCTCACATTTATTTCTACGGTACATGCAATAAATCCTAAAACATTATTGATAGGAAATTTAAAACAACTCAAGAGAATAATAAAATTCTCAAGTCACAAACACAAAATTAAATTAATCTACACTGAAATAAACCTTTGAAACACACTATAAATGCTCAGAATATAACTCTCACGAGTCGGGGATAGCCGGCTTACTGGTCGCCTTCAGTGGCTGAGATCAAGAGTTGCACGCGTATCACCCTCCTAGCTCCCCGCAGGACTGATTCTCCGGGTGCACGTAAAGGTTTCAGCTTATCTTGCCAAAAGTAACAGATATATTTGCTTCACGCGCTTGCTAAAATGTCACTACGCTTTTTAGCGTTTAAATTTAAATTTTAAATCTGTTTTATGTAAAGGGATGTTTTCTCTCCTTTTTCAAATCCTTTTGGGATAGCTGAGCTTATCCTGCCTACCCTGACTCCTCACTACTGGTTATTCTGAGTGTATTATGTTTTCGCATTAAAAGTTTCTTCCTCTGGCGATTAATCTACTATTTTAGAAGTGTGATGTAATTCAACTCGCCTTTATTTCCTCCATTATGTGTAGCCGATAAGAAATCTTAAAAGCACACGTAACAAACTTTGTCGCGGAGTAAAAGCAACTTTAATCAAGTCAAGTGACGTTCGTTATCGTCCCTACGTGTCTACCGGTGTTTCAGTATTAGGGTATGAAGAGGATGAGGGTAAGGAGAGGGAAGGAAGGGTTGTCTGATTCACTATTCACGCGTGGGCTGTGGGGAAGTTTCGTTCGCCTGAAGGGGTGCGGTCGATCGCCTCGGACGCTCTCGGTAGCCCTGCAACAGGCGCGAGACTAAGGGAGGTTAAGACGTCACACTTCTTGACGCCTGAAGGGGTGCGGTCGATCGCCTCGGACGCTCGGTATCCCTTCAACAGGCGCGAGACTAAGGGAGGGTAAGACGTCACACTTCTTGATTTTACATGCTCATAAACGTCACATCAAACGTTCGACAATCTTCAACTAGGTTATACTCCTAGTACAATAAGAACACGGTAGGTAGATTGTTTTAGGAAATACACAATTATGACATTATACTCCTTTTTTCCCCCCATCGCGTCGTGCTATTTGTCTCGGATGTAAGCCTTTATCTGCACTTATTGATAAAGAACGAATAAGGCAGAATTTAGAGGAAATATATCAGCATTTTCGTAGAGGAATAAGGAAAAACCATTTAGGTAAAATCTCCCTCGATACATCCTAGCTCCGATCTCACCATCAACGGCAAACTAGACTAGATTAGTTTGGCACGTAGTTGTTGTGTGGGTTCTACTTTACTAGTTCTTTATCACCATGTCTTACTTCCCGTTCAGGTGATACACCTATCTCATAATTACGCTAGTGTTTTAGAGATGGGAAAGGTTGAATTTAGATTAAGTGTACCCACATTTGTGTGGAAGGAGAATATATAGCAATTTAGGGAGAGCCACTTTCAGTACACTCAACGGGGATTCAAACCCCGACCTCCCTATCATCATCAGTTCAGTTTATGGTGAGAGTTACGCCTGCAACAATTTCTTAGCACCGCGTACTACTACCCATTTGGGTTATACGCTTATGTACTAATTACGCTCATGGATTTAAGGACTAGTACGGTTATATTTAGAGGAAGTGTACCCGCATTTGCGTAGAGGGAGAGTGGAAAACCATATTGGAAAAATTACCCTCAGTACACCCTACCGAGATTCAAACATCGATCCCCCCCGTCATTGGCAATCTAGTATACTGCTTGAGTAGCACCTTAGACCATGCGGCCACCGAAGAAGGTCTTAAGCAATTCAACTATTAAAGCAGGCTATGATTATTTTGTTGGTATTGAAAATATCGACAGAATGAATATTGAATATTACATGACTTGACGTATGAATGCATGAACGTAGTTTTAATAACTTATAAATATAAACACACAGGATGCAAATAATTGTAATAACTGCACTGTCCGTATGGAGGGGACCACAATCTCATTAATTTAAATTAGTTGGAAAATGATACCTGTATATGGGAATCAAACTCGGGCTTAGCATGCCAATACTCTACAACTGAGCTATCCAGGATCACGGGCTAATTCAAAGGTTCCAAGTTCGATTCCCATGTTCAGGTGTCTTTTTCAACAATAATATTAATAATAATAATAATATTTAGCACCGCGTCTTACTACCCATTCGGGTTATACGCTTAAGTACTAATTACTCTAATGGATTAGGAATTGGGAGGGTTGAATTTAGAGGAAGTGAACCCGCATTTGCGTGGAGGGAGAGTGAAAAACCATTTAGAAAAAACCACCCCAGTTCACCCGACCGAGATTCGAACCTCGATCTCCCCGTCCTCGGCAGTCGAGCTCAACACGACTAGCGCGTTAGCCAACTACGCCATATATTATTATTATTATTATTATTATTAGTTTTCATTATTTATACTATCTACCAAAAAGACAGCTGTAGATCACCTGACTTGACGTAGTTTCAGTAGTTTATGTAGTTATCAGATACAAATCCTACGATAGTAACTTGACGTTGAGTTGGGGGTCGTAAGGATCAGGGTTATCCGTCATTCGTTAATCCAAGCGTCGGTTGGCGTTGCTGGCCTCGACGGTGCTTCATTGGAGAAACCCCCCACGACGTCGACCACCGCTATAAAGATTCAACGTGGTTTGTGAAACAACCTTATGTCCGTACTTTTTTAATAGATTCATCTTTTTAGCACCACGTCTAATTATTCATTCGGTTTTTCCACGCATGTAGCCATGTGTTAGGGACGAGGACGGTTGAATTTAGAGGATGTGTACCCACATTTTCTTAAAGGTTGGTGTAAAACAATTCAGTACACCAGACTGGGATTCAAACCACGATCTCCCCGTCATCGGCAGTCCAGTCTTTTCCGAGAGTGACACCTTAACTCAGGCCATTCGACACCCGAAGTGGGCTATGTCCCTATTAGGGTTGTAAAGCTGTAATTTTCTCTACATTTTAGTATTTCTTGTAGACGTGTGATTATATTAGAAATTCGACTTCCTATAAGCTAAGTAGGTAGAATTCTCGACCCCAAATATAAGGGTCTCTTGTTCGACTTTAGGTTGTCATGACGAAGATTGTAGCATTAGTAAACGGATTCATCATAATATCCAGTTTTTAAATATCTAGCTAGAGTTAGGTATGTAATGCTAGATGATCTGTGTATTTAACAAGGACGCGTATATATTTTCACTGGCTCTTACTACCTGTTCAGGCTGCATGCATTTAAGAGGGTTCATCATGGCAGGCCCAACTCAGCTCCCGGCTCGCAAGAGGTATGGGAGGAACAGAAAAGACCTGCGATATGCCAGAAATGCGTGCAGTGCATTCATATTTGAATGATTACTGGATATTTTCCGCGGTGACGATGGAGGACAAAGCAACACAGTTTCTTGTTACTAACTACAATATGTTTCTATTATGAAATAATAAAGATTTGTGCACAATGCTTAGCTGTGAAGCCATTCTAAAATGGTCAATAACGGCCTTTTCAATACAGTTTTAACCCAAATATAATATTTCAACAATGTTCAGTATTAGAAACTTCTATTAACTCTTTATCTCCATTAATGTTTAATCAGAAATGATCCACGTGCAATAATGTTCTTGTAAATGTAAAATTTCAAGCCAACTCGCAACTTTATCACAGAGGTGATGGGCATGTGATGCTCGCTCTTAATTATAATGATTAGGTATGAGGAAGGAAGAATTTATGGTGATTATATTCGCACCTACGTGGAGTTAAAAACTGTTTTTGTAAAACTACCCTCAATAAACTCATTTGAAAATAGAACCCCAACATCCTCATCACTGGCAATTCAGACTGCATGACCTCTGCAACCCTATGCCCACCGGTGTGTGTAAAGTACATACACGGTGAATACGTCAGTAAAAATACTTCATATAACTAATTCATATACATTATTTTTTGTTAAGATTATTTGTATTGGTTTCCTGCTCGACACTCTTTCTGGCAAATACCTCAAGGGGTTGGACTACTGTTATTAAATACTCGGGTTAAAGCCTAACTGAAACCTAAAATAATTGAATATGAGTGAGAAATTTAGATATTAAAATATCCGACGATAAGGTTCTTTGTGTTATTTGTTATTATTGTACGCTTTAGTGTCAGGCCACTGGCTATTAGTGTCGTATTCCAACTTTAATCAATAAACATACTAAAATAAAAACTAATAGCAGCCTTTTACCACTTGGGGAATTGTATCAAAACCAATTACCAGTAATAATTATTCATTTTTAACGTGAAATTGAACGAGTGACAGTTCGTTCAGTGGTAAGAAGTGCTATCGATTGAGTTAAGGTGTCATATGTCACTATATAGGTTAGTTTATTTAAAAATTTCACATTAAATTATACTTCCCTTCTCTCTAAAAATAGTTCAAGGCCAATCCTACCGTTCGTTTTTTCACTTTAAAAAATATATTGTTTGTATAAATCGTTATTTAAAGATGTTATTACTGATTATTTTCTTAGATAAATAGGCTTGATCTATTAAACTAATAATAATAATAATATTTAGCACCGCGTCTTACTAACCGTTCGGGTTATACTCTTAAGTACTAATTACGCTAATGGATTGGGAATTGGGAAGGTTGAATTTAGAGGAAGTCAACCCGCATTTGCGTGGAGGGGGAGTGGAAAACCATTTAGGAAAAACCACCCCCAGTTCACCCGACCGAGATTCGAACCTCGATCTCCCCGTCCTCGATCTATTAAAAAAAAAAGTATTAATAGTGTTAGTTGCGTGCTATGAGACGAGTATAACTAAAAAACAGTATGTTGGCTACAGATCAAAATTTAAGGTATGAGTGTAGGAAACGCGAGAAAAGGTAAATGTTTTTGCAGTTTTTGTGACAAAACTTTTTTTTTTTGCCAAAATAAGTAAGATACTCGTATGTCTTCAGTAAAAACATAAAGTTTAATTTTCTTCACATGGTGAACTCAACAGTTGTTGAATATCTGTCAAGGGTGTCGTGGAATTTAATGACAACTTTTTATCTTCAGTTAAAATGGTTTTCATCTAATTCCGCTATGCTCATGACATTTACTAATAACTGTTGATATCAACATGTGAAGAAAATTCAACTCTATGTTTCTACTGGAGAAATATTTTATTTATTTTGGCTCAAAAAAGCTTTGATATAAAAACTGCCAAAAACACTGGTCTTTTATCTCGTCCTATACACTCCCTCCTTAAGATTGACATTTAGGAAATCCTTAACAAGGCCCCCTTGGTCTTGACCTTGCTGGAGTTAATCTTAACGTTTACTGGAGCTACGCCTCTCTTATATATTCTCTCTTGTGGCAGAAAATCAATGATTGCAGCCTTAGAACGTTTCTATGTGAAGAAGTCCTCACCCACCCCCTGTGTCCTGGTCCCCACCCTAAGGGTGGTTGCTCGCCGCAACATTACAAGTAGCGCCTTTGGTTAGTTTTGACACTACCCCTTCCCAAACCATCCTATTAATACATCTCACCCCTCCAGGCTTTTGAAGACATTATAACATTTATTCACGAGGGCATCCTTAAGAAATGAAATAAAACTAAACATTGTTTTCCCACATACCACGTCCTAATACCCGTCAGGATTATCTGCCTTTAACTACACTAACGGGGACAGGGATGAGGAAGGTATGATTCAAATGAAAAGCACCCACATTTGTGTGGTGAGAGAATAGGAACACATTTAGGAAAAACCAGCCTAAGTGAATCTGAACAGGATTTGAACCCCAGTCTCCCTGATTCCTGATCACTGACAAGCCAATATATTCCAAGCCAGGCGCTTTACACCCCATGAATCCCACCACGGGTGTATTCATATAATCGATTAGTTCAGAGATCCATTTATATGGTCGAATGGCTTGAGGCGTCACTCTCGCAATAAGTTTGACTGCTGACTATAGGTAGATTGGGGTTCGAATGCCGGTCGAGTTTACTGACGAGGGTTTTCCTACATGGTTTTCCACTCTCACCCCACGCAAATGTTGATATACTTTATATTCAAACTTATTCATCTCTAACTCATTAGTGTATTTAGTAAATATGCGGAAGTTATGACCCTAACGCGTGGCAAGACGTGGTGATAAAACAAACGATTGATTCAAAATTATAATATTATATTCCCATTGCACTGGTATAAAAATGCTTAGAAAATATACAATGATATGTTTTATTTCAAATTGTGGTTCAAACATGAAGCATGATCAAATATATATCATTTTATAACTAGGGTTGGGATTCAAATAAGTTAATTAAGACAACCATGGACATGGGAATCGAACCCGGATCTTTCGGTTTTGACCACCAAGGTTCTTTCACTGGACCAACCTGATTGGTCTAAAATCCAGGGCACTTGGATTGGGTCTAGTTTGAATTTTATTCAGTAATAAGTCTGTGGACAATCATCACATATCATCTGTGATAGACATTAATTAAAATAGAGTTAGGATGTTTATGACCTGTATCATTTTTATTTTATGCTTAATTTTAATATCGAACCGGGTACAAACATGTTTAGAGACGCCCCTATTAATATTTTTACTCTTATGGTGCACATTTAGGGCTTTTAAGTTCTATAACATGTTTATTTATGGCGTAGAATGCATAGTTTGGAAAGAGTAGCTTTAATATTGTTTTAATTAATAGTATTATTTTTCATATTTCACAAATTAATAATACGAAAATGACTTTTGATGACAATGTGAAGTCTGAATAAATAATGTTCTACATAATATTTTTTTGTAACAAATTAAATTATATTCAAACTATTTATCAAATATTTCCAGGTAAATTTAGTCAAAGAAGACTTAATTTATAGTTATATTTTAAGAGCACATTATTTTGAACATTTCGAACTTCTTAAGTCATATTCTTAAACTTTAAAAGCATAATTTTACGCATATATATAAAAAATGTTAGGGCGTAAACATAATATTCCATTACTTTTGAAGTGTTTTTAATTCTTTTATTTAACTTTTTTATATAAATACATGCTCATAAAGTTGAGTGTCCTCTCATGTATGTGTTTTTAAGTCTACATCCCTTACGAGGAAACCCTATGACGAAGCTAAACTCTTCAAACAGATCGATTCCATTATGTCAACATAGAAGCTACTCCATTAGAAAGAATTGATTTTACAGGTCTCAATCCATTTTGGCATTGTTCTACATAACCATAAATTACCCTATAAGAGTTCCGACCTAGATTTTTATATCCAGGCCAGGACTGGAAGAGAGTCTTGTAAAAACAAAAGGCATCCTTCAAAGCAAAAATACCAATTTCTTAGCTTCATTCAACTTAGATTAATTTTTAAGAGTTTTTGGATTTATATCAATTTTGGATGTTGTTCCTTTCTTCTTGTTCGCTACACGAGCAAACTTTTTGATTGTTTATTTTCTAATAAAGAGAAAGTATTGTAATTAAAAAAAAGTATTGGCTTCGAAATTATTATGGGTCTAGACATTACATGTGCGCCCAAACTTAAAAGATTAGTTTTACCATTCTGTCTGTCGCGCTTTTGTTTGACTGTACATATGACTACAGTTGAAACCATTTGATGAATTTCGCTCAAACTTGATATTTAGATTTTATGTCGTATTCCTCTAAGCCAAAGGGTCCCCAAACCACAACCAGGGCTGGCTGAATCCGGCCGTGGAATGAGTTTGTTCGGACCGCTAGCGCTTTGACAAAAAATAAATAAAGACATTATTTCAATGGCAAACGCCGAAATTATGGTGCTCCTGTATGTAATTCAAGAAATACATACATACATACATACATACATACATACATACATACATACATACATACATACATACATACATACATACATAC
>CABFWB010007580.1:0-23844 GCA_902151455.1 Timema bartmani
ATGAGAGTAGCAATGACCAAACATATAACAGATTTTAGATATTGTACAGTAAATAGCAATAAAACTTTTGAAAATGTTTTAAATTAACTAATAAAGTGAACTTTTAACAAGTGTAATTCAATGAGAAAGCCAATATCTGTGTAAAAATACAATCCAGTTAAAAAAATCAACAAAGGACATACATAAGCAGTGGTAGCAAAGATAAAAATTAAAACAGATTAAATGCTGCATATTAAGTATAATTTATAATAATATATCCTGCAAATCTAAGCATACCGTAAGTTTGTTTTGGTTTTCATCTTTAATGTCTTAATTTTTTGGTTGTTTAGTGAAGTATGATGATATTTAGAAGATTACTTTTCAATTGCTTTTGCAATTGAAACTACTTGCAGAGAGGCTTCACTTGTATTTGTCCTTAAAGGCGTAACACCATAAAACATCCCTTGTGCAAGGATCAATTCCTCATAGTTGTTCAGTTTAACGGCTGAGGCTAATTTCTGTGCCCATACACGATCATTCCCGGCACGATGTGTCTGTCATTCAAGGCGAGCCAAGAATTGCTCACACACGTGTCACGACGAGATCTGCTAGACGCCACAGTTTACTGATGTGATTTGTCCTGAGAGGTTGTAAAAATGTTGTCATAATATGGATTTTCCCTCTTGTAACATTCCAAATCAAATGTTCCTACCATTGATATATTTCAAGTTAAAGAACAATTTTATAATATTAAACTCAATGAATCCTTATTTGTTATAAAACCTTATTTTCTGATTTTACAAACCTGGGTGGTAATTTTATTTTTTATGTTGTTGACAAGAATCTGTTTCGCCGTCTTAAAATCTAGCTTTGTTAATTCCACCCCTCTTTCGAGTGTTTTGTGAGCAACAAGTCATTCCCATAGAACTGTTCTAGCCGTTGTTTTCTTTATCTCGTTTTTAAATGTTGATGGAATATGTTGTGGTCTCATCAAATTGAAATATCCCCAACTATTACAAGATAACTTTTATTTTCAGAAGGTATTTAGTATTAATTTTTTGATCCACGCCTACATCAAGATGGCCTCATATTTTTGTTAACATAGCAATTTAATTATAAACTCCAAAGTGAGGTAGGCGGGCCATTGAAAGGTTACGCCTTTCCTTCAACCAGGCATACACATTTTTACATTGATTATATGGTTATGAAATAAAGTTGAAATATAATAGTTATTTATACGAGAGCCAGAGAATAAATAAATAAAATAATTAAATTATTTGTTTAGTTGTATTTTCCAACTCTTAGTAATTATACTCTCAACAATTTTATATAAAAACTAACAATCAATTAAAATTCCTCTGTTGATGATTTGTTGCACTAAGAATTTGCTGTTTCTACTGTCCTCTGTTAGTAATTTGTTGTACTAATAGTACGATCAAAGTGTATCTACTTTTGCATATGGATTAAGATATAATGCTCGTCATTTGTGAATACAATTCAGATTTCTAATTATTGTCGCTAGATCGAGATAAACTTTAAGGGACCCCGAGTGGATACAATTCAGATTTTTAGGGGGTATAATTCAGATTTTTAACTGACGCTGGGTTGAGTAAAATCTGAGTGGTTACCATTCCAAGTGGATACAATTCTTCCCACCCAATAAAATAGCCACAAATCCATTGTTATGGGCAACAACAATTAATCATTACAGTTTTAATGTTATTAAAAAATTACTTTTTAAAATATCGGTGCTTTGATTTTTTTTGCATGATTGCATGATGATGATGATGATGATGATGATGATGATGATAGTAATAATAATAATAATAATAATAATAATAATAATAATAATAATAATAATAAACACTTTTTACTTACTAGCTGCGTGTAAGACATTAACTAGTTTATTACTATGAATACTTTAGTTTTTGGCTTTAATGTTTATGTTTTATTTATGTTGAGTAGTAAGTAATTAAATTTGGCTTACAAACCTTCAGAAATTTGAAATTAATAATATATTTTTTATCAATGAATAAAATCTCTAATTAAATGTTATATTTTTTAGCACCGCATCTTTTGACCCGTTAGGGTTTTCGCTTATGTACAAACTATGCTAATGGTTTTAAGAACTAGGAAGATTATATTTAGAGCAAGTGTACCCACATTTGCGTGGAGAGTGGGAAAGCATTTTGGTAAAAATCACCCTTAGTACACTCGACCTAGATTCGAACCTTGATCTCCCTGTCATCAGCAGTCTAGTCTAGTCTATAGAGAGAGTTGCGTGTTAGACCACGCGGCCACCGAAGCGGGTAAGATGTTATTCATGGTAGGCTTAATATAAGTTTTCTCATCCAACAAGCAATTTCATATTTATGTTCCGATATTAAATATAAATTCAAACGGTCTGCAAAATTACAAGAGAGATAAGAGTTCAAAAATAATTTTATTTAAACGTGTTTTACGAACACAAAAACTTTCATTTAAACTTTTTTTTTACTCCTTTTATTTGTTTGGCGTGTTTTAAATCTTTTGAAATAAGTTTGTTGAGAAACGGTGTTTCAGACTAAATACAAGGCTACATGTATAATTATCAAGCAAGAACATAATTTATTTTTAACAAATTAAAAACACAATTCTCTTAAATGAAATGACCGCGAAATTATTAAGGTTTTTTTTTAAATTATTTAAAAGATTGTATATACATAATCCGAAGAGCATTTTGCTCACTCGGGGATTATGGGTTTTACATCAACAATTTTTGCATACAGCATTTTTTTTAACTACTACTTATTCTATATTATGAATTAGGATATTATGTATAATTTTTTATCGTGTTATAAAGTGAAAAATTAGAAATAATGAAGCTGCTTATAAATAGATGAGTTGATTAGTGGCAAAATAAGAGTGAAACAATGTATAATTAAAACATAATTTTCCGTATGAATTAATTCTAAATTAAGACAATAATACTGTTTTTCGAAATTATAGAAAAAAGGAAAGAAAGACAGTGCCAATCCGTTATAAGAAACATAACCAGCTGGAGCTACGTTTAAAGCATACATGATATTATAATTATAGGATATTACTCTTACCTATACATTAAAGTCAGACTTATAAATAACGTCTCCCTTACCCGTCATTAAGAAAAATTAATATTATCCCTTTATAACAAAAATAGACAGTAATAAACCATATTCATAATCTCATTAGCTTTGTGATTGTATGCGAAGGAGAAAACAAGAAAAGAACCATTGGCAATATGGCGGCTTTGTACAGACGAAAACTCGGAACATTTAGTACCCAGTTGGCTCTCCTAATACAATGTTGGGTTAACTACTAGCATCAACACATCACTATCAGACTTTTAACATGCAACATAATAAATAATAACTACAAATTTTAAACACGGTGCGTTAATAAAATGATGAAGTAAACTATTATTAATTTAATGTGGTTTGCCATATTTTAATTTATTGGTAGGCGGATTGGTATTTTAAGATGATTATTTCTCATTTCCGTTTCCCAGAGTCCTGTGAGATCTCGAATGTGAAACGTGAAGGCCGTGGACTTCTTGAGTTGAAACATTTAAATTAACATGGCTATTTTGAAAACTGCAAACATATTAATCAAACAAACTTCTATAATACGCAAATATAGCTCTGAACCACCATGGAAGCGTGGAGGTATACCATACGAGGTAGTATAAAATAAATTGTGCTATAATTTTCATTGTTGAATAATTGTACCTTTGCATTTAGGTTTAACATTATATTTTATAATGTTAAAAGAGTATTACGGTATTTTTTATTTGGTGAAATCATCGGGTCAGAACGTTTACAGTTTCTTATTTTATTTTATTTTTTAAAGAAGGTTGATTTTTACTAAAGAATTTTCAAGTTAATTTTATTTTACACATAAAAAGTCAGACGTGAATGTGTGTTAATTTGCGGGAAATTTAAATGTCCATTATAAACAAGAATCCCAAAGGTGTCCACTAAGGGAGATTTCATTAGTTATTTCCATGCAAAGTTGACAAGTGTGTATTCTGGTAAAGACATTTTAATAAATTACTTATTCAACCAACCAATCAATATAATTTAATGGCTGACCTTTTTTTGTGTCTTATGGAATTAATAACCCTGCATGGTAAGTTTTTGTACATTTTTTTTGGCCAAGATAGGGCCTAGCCCAAGATTTTAAACAGATAATAATCATTAATTTTAGAATGCTATGCAACTTAGGCTACGGCCATACTTGCAACCTAGTCTATGTTTGTATAATCCATCCAAGGTCCCTTGGAAAGTGCAATGACCTTGTGTTAAAAGGTAGAAGTTATTTTTGATGGTGTCTGAATTATCTTTCAAATGTACACACACAGTCCTTACAGGTAACAAAAGGGTGGAAAAGATTTAATTTTTATTGCACAATTTAGTAAAAAACTTGTTTCAAATGGAATAAATATGCGCGAGCTGTTAAACAAAAGTAATGTGATATGTTCTTTGTTCATTTACAGTACGGTAGGCCAAAATGTCTAAGTGGGCTAAATTTCTCTATACAGGATGCATTTATAGTTTTAAAAATATAATAAAGAAAAACCAGAAATGATAATTTGTGGAAGTATAATGAATTATATTATTGATGTAAATAGATTAATGACGAGGAAGTAACCATTTTATATAGAATATATATATATATATATAACATGTGAAAATATTGTAATAATACCAAAATTCAACATTGTTTCCCATGGAAACTTGTGTTTCAAAAGTGGCCAGCATATAACTTTTAAGTGTAGTGTACTGTCTGAAAGTACTATGCAACCTATAAACTTAAGTGCACAATAAATGTGTTGGATTGAAGTGCGAGTAAAGTGCATAAGTGTGTAGAGCACAGACTATTAAAACACAGACCAGGACGCCAACACGTGATGTCAAATTGTAGCGACAGCGATTTGGCCACAAACTTTATCGGCTTTGGCACTACAATATAAATAACATTGCTCCACTTTCTGGTGACTAAGGCCCTAATTTCATAAAGCATGAAATCTTGGCGAGTGTGTCAAGTCACTGGTGTTTTCACGACAAGCAACTAGTAACTGTAAAGTCTGTCTGTAGCTCTAGATATTTTGTTCACCAGTTGATTAAATTGAACCAAGGATGGTCAAAGTTGACAAGTTGGTCTATGCAGATGTTCAAGTGCAATGTATATTGTATATACCAAGTAAAGTGGTGCCGCTACAAAAAATAAAATAAAGGTGTAAAGTTTGGCTCGTTTAGAACTCAACACAATTAATAAGTGGAAAATTGTAGGAAGTCAGAGGACTAATTTCAAGAACATTGATAAGAAATAAACTTTATACCTACTTTAAATATTAACAAATTAATGTAAATACACAACACAATGTGTCTCGGTTGGTAAAAAAAAGTCTTAAAATATTACTTTCAATTTTTGTTTTGTATTACAATATTGTTGAACATTATGAATGGAAATACTGTAAATGTAATGTGCAAGACAATGGTCTAAGCTAGTAGTATAGGTCCTGTAGTACATAGCATTAAATATATTAAATAACCTAAATTAACAAATACCGGTAAACCCTTGCAAAACTTTTGCACCTTCAACCTCCCCCTCCCCCCCAAAAAATAACTTAGTTTTTTGTTGGGTTGTTGAAATTAAATACTCAGCGAAGTGTATACACAAAATAGCAGAGAGCGTTTATTAATTTGAACGTATTTATCATTTACAATACCTCTTTGTATACAATAGTTGATGTCAGAATGCAATGTTAGATTTTTGTTTTAACTTAAATTCTAAACAAACATGGTGTTTTAACGTGAAATGAGTATGCTATGTCAGAAGCCGGTAAAAAATCCTATCCACTGATACCTTATTCATCGCTGTAGGATTTGTATTAGTTGAGGAACAGAGATGTTGACAAGAGAAATAATGTATAGGATTGTTTAACGTTAATATAATATAAATTATATTGTTTACTTCCTTTGGTGGCTGCATGGTTTAAGGTGATGCTCTCGTGATAGACTAGACTGCCCAAGACGGGGCGATTGGGGCTCAATCCCTGTCGGGTGCACCGAAATTTTTAAATAGCTTTCCAATCTCCCTCCATGCAAATGCAGGTGCACTTCCTCTATCTTCGACCTTCCTAATCCCTAACACATAAGTGTAAATAGTACATAGGTGTACAACACGAACAGGTAGTAGGCCCTAAGATACGGTGCACTTGTTATCCTAATTGATCCCTCATATGTAGTCGATGATTTCCGCACGTTCATCACAGAAGCTGCCTCAAAATATGAGTGAAGAATGACCCTGGGCACTGGACGATACTTGTATAGCTCAGTGGTTAGAGCATTTGCTTACCAAGCCAAAGGTCCAGGGTTCGATTCCCGTGTCCAGGTGTCATTTTTCAATTTAGAGAATAACATAATTATATGACTAGGGTATACTTTAACCTTATCATTTATTGACATATTTCTATGTACATTTTACATTTTATTAGGACATAGACATCTAAACCCTAATAAATAGCTCTACTAAGAGTGTATTGTTTTAGCAATTAAATCATCAAATAGTTAAAAAGAGAATAGTGGCGAGAAGGGGGCTATTACCTAGAGCAGTGGTTCTTAAACTTTTTTCATTCGTGACCCCTTTTCACAAGACAAAAATATTAGCGAACCCAGGCAGTATTGGTGAAGCTAAGTTGAGTGTTTTATAATCTATTGTCAGTTTTTGAGCAGTTTTAAATAAAATGATAAATATAAATAATGAACACATTTACTGCCAAAATTGCATATATGCAAATAGATTTAATATTTATTATTACATTTTTATAGATTACAAACTTTAGGTACATATGCAGATATAAATAAAAATATTAGAAAATGTAACTGTAACAAATTATTATCAATAAGCATAGAAATGTAATGACTTGGATGTGCTTGCTTGTATTTACATAATAACTCCAATCTTGGATTAATACTGGATAGTGAGGCTCTCATGGCAATTTCCACATTATTTAATCGAGAATGATACTTAGTTTTCATTAAAACTAATGTTGAAAATGCTGATTCACACAAATATGTGGTTGCAAATGGTAGGAGAAACGACAGTGCTAATTTAGAGAGTACTGGGTATTAACCTTAACGCTGAGCCAAAAGACATTCAAGGTTTGCTTTGCAAATTCTCCCTGTGCATTCAATGAAAGATGATGTAGCTCTTCTGTCTGTATGATGAATGGTTTCTGCACCCACTTAAGATGGTTGGTGTTGAAATCTGAACTGTTCTTCAAAGCAACACAAATGATCAGTTCTTGGTCATATCGTTGCTCTAATTATTTTAGGTAATAAAATAAAGATATTTATGTTCTCTCCTTGTAGAGAGGTACCAGTTCATTGATCTTCTCAAATATGTCTGACATATAAGATAGTTTGCTGAGCCAAGCATGGTTGTGGAAAAGATCAGACAAATCTAAGTTGTCTTTTAACTCAATTAGTCGTCTCAAAGATCTTTCCCTTAACAGACACCTAAGTTCTGTATGCAATATGAGGTTTCATAGCCAGAGCCTAAATCTTTGCATAGATTTGCAAAGAGGTGACTATTAAGTTGATAATGTATGTTGCATCTTGTAAGACTGTTTAGTTCTGTGGACATTTTCTCAGCCACTAATACTTCTCGATGAATGAGACAGTGCATAAAGGTATTATGTCTCAATGACAGATTCTTACCTGTCATCGCTGCAGCTCCAACACAACTCCATTTTAGACTTTCTTCCTTAAAAAAGTCATCTAGTTTTAAAAAATATCTTCGCCATATATGGACCAACAGAAGAGTAAATCTTCACGCATATTGTTGTCATAATATCTCACTAATACCAACCATTGAGCTGAGTTAGTAAAGACTGTCGATTTGTCAAGCTCAATTGAAAATTTTGAACGTTGTTTCATCCACTCAATAAGTTGCTGAAAAAGATCATTGCTAATTTCTAAAATTATTTTTTGGGTTATATCATTTGAGAGAGCAATTTTCCTCCGCTTATCTGCATACTTCTTTCCGAGTACTGTTTTTGTTACTTTAACTGCGAATGATAAAACTAGCTCTTCACCATTTATATATGGTTTCTTTATTTTAGCTATTAGGTATGAAGCTTCATACAATGCAATTATATATTTTTCATTAGCAGTCACTAATTTTTCAAAAACTTATGTTTGTTGTTTCAAAACCTCAACATTCTTTGAAAAAACTATGGGTTTGTTTGAGAAGCTAGAATGATTGGTATCTAAATGTATTTTCAATTTGGAAGGCTAATGCTTTCATTCACCAAAGATTGGTTGCATATTAAATAAGTTGGTTTTTGGTCCTCTTGACTAATATTACATGTAAATCCGTATTTTAGAAACGATTAATGATACCTCCTTTTTTTTCTTGGGGCATATGGGGTGATTTTAGAAATGCCTGCTGCTCCTTGTTCCTCCGTAATGCTAACCAATCAAAAATAAATATTCAACATAAGTAGAGTTTCAATTTGTTTTTGTATATGTTCTAAGAAACTTTGCAGGTAGCAATTTGGAGGGAGAGTAAATGCGACCCCCAGAATCTTCTCCGCGGACCCTTTGGGGTCACATTGTCAAATGTGTCTCGGATCTTATGTTAGACTGGAGGCAGATCAAACTATACATGCATCTATTGTTTACTTAGAAATTTCAGTGGCATAATTTATCAATAAATTTAACATGAACATTTCCTTTGCTTATTTTTTCATATAACTTAAGTTTAGCTTAGTCGCTACCGTGTTAATCCCAAAACAATGCACGCAGTGCAAATAGGCCTTTTCTCTAGGTGGTGGGGTCTTAACAGCCATTCAAATATCTTATAATTAATAAATGGTTGTCCCACTCTAGTTGTGATGGTAGCAGCATACAATCCATCCCCCATATAACTGTTGTAATAAAACTGATAAAACATAAGCTCTCTCTCTTGTTAGACATAATTGATGTAAACACAATTTTTTCTTGTTTAGTGTGGCCTACATACAATGCCTAAGCACATGCCATTTCAAGTCAATAACCTACTTTAGTTTGTAAAACTAATTATGAATCAAGTAAATGACACAATAATGGAGGGGACAAGTGGAAGGATTATCTGCATATTTAGTACAACAAGGGACTAGTACTCATCTATCGTGAGTGTTTTTTTATGAACTCATCATTATATTAATACACTAAGTTAATAAAAACACACTTAAATCAATGTACACTATACTCAAAATGGACAAATCACTTTAAAAAATCTGTATTAGTCTTCTGGTTAATTGCAGTTGCTTCCCTTTTCCTTATCCCGCTATTTATTTTCTGAAACATCAGCTTGTCAGTTGGGTGCATGTCATCTTCCTGTTCCAGATAACTAAGCAGGTACAACCCTGAGAGACCTCCTCTCCCCTGGCCTCTCTTCCCTAGGGATTCAATGAGCACAACAGTAGTTACTCTGTGTTCTCCATCAACGCACTGTTGTTCAGAAATTTATCCCCTGCTTTTGGCAATGCCGCAAAGCGATAATCTGCCTGTATTATTATTATTATTATTATTATTATTATGGTTTAAAGGCCCATCGACACACTGAGGTCATTAGGGCCTAATCTGCCTGCAGATAGTCGGGAGTTTACTGTAGTCCAAAATTTTTAAGCTTTTGGAGGTTTAATTTAAAAAAAAAAAAAACTAATCATCCAAAGTTAGAAGGAGTTGTATTATAACCCGACATTTCTATAGGGCAAAGCTCAAATAAAATACATGTAGCTTTGTTAGCCGATACATTATTTTGGTATTTTTGTAGTTTCCTAAAGTATTTTAAGTCTATTTTCAGAAGTGGTTTGTTGAATTTTAACACAGCTGAAAAAGTTTTTTACATTTGTAGTAGTGAAAAGTTTATTTAATAACTTATGCACAATGCATTCAATCATTTGAATGTGGCGACAGGCAGAATGGATCTTTTCTATAAATGTATCCAATTGTGATAGTTTTTTTATAGGACAGATCAGGAAATGATTGTCAGCTTATTACAAATAGAAAGTGTTAGAACAAGTGAATGACTTTGTGTACCTTGTCAGAATGTTCTGTAATAATGGAAGTATAGATGGTGAAATCTACAGACAGGTGAATGCATCTCGGAGAGTAGTTGGATGTAATGTGGACTATTTCAAAAAATGTAGTTGTATGTATGTGGACTATTCCAAAGAATAAGGTAGTATCGAAAGAGGCAAAGATGCCAGCATATAAAAGTTTGTTAACGCCAACATTTTACTATGTATGTGAAGCGTGGGTTTATCAGTAGAAACACAAGAGTAAGGTGAATGCTGTTGGAAGGAGATATCTAAGAAATGTATGTGGAAAAACTCATATGGACAGTCAAACTTAATGAATGGGTGTTGAAGGAGGGAGGTATGAAAGGGAATCCAATAGGTCAATGTGAAAGAAGTAGCTTATGTGGGTTTGGGCATGTTGAGGGGATGTGTGTTGATCGAGTGACGAAGCAGATATATGAAGGTAGAGTGTGTAAATCTAAATGAAGGGGTAGGCCATGTTATATGTGGCTAAATATTAAAATGAATGAGCTACATGTGCAGTTTCTTGTCCACCCCATAAGGGAATTGTGTGTGTGTTCACAAAGTTTAGTGAGACATGTGAATGAAATGGCTGTCGAAATATAATAGACCTCAAAAATTATATCATGTTTGGAAAGTTTTATTAGGCCTAAGTGTTTATTTTCTTCGTGTCAGTGTGTCACTCAAATTGTGTTCGCATTCATTAGTTTTGCCATCCCTGTTATATAACTTACAACAAACATGAAAGCATGTTAGCAACGTTTAAAAAATAGGTTACAGTCTTGTGGTTTGTTCTTGCATAGAGTTTGATCAATATCACATTTCTTCCTATTTGTACCCTTTAAGCACCATCCTAATTCATTCATTTCCCTCTCCTATGCCCTTTTTGCTTTCCAATGATTAGATTTATTAACTTTTTTCCAGAATATGCCATTCAAATACCGCAACAAGTTCCAGATGACCTTGATTCATACACTCTTCTGGGGTAGTGGTCTGGCTGCGCCCATGCTGCTCATCCGCTATATATTGTGGCGCAGGCGGCAAGCTTAGGTGCAGGTGGGGAATACTGCGCTTAATATAACTTTTACTTGATTACAATTAAAATATGTTGAGACTACTTGTGATTAAGGTTTTAAGATAGTTTAATATCCACACTAGGTGTGGTGGTACAGAAACAAGAACTTCATTTCCCAGTAGCTTGTATACCCACCCTCTCGGCATATTAAACAAAATGAGCCCAGAACCAAACAATCATACCTGATACTAATGAGTGTTAAAAAGGAAATGTTACGGAGGAGCTAGTTGCGAGGAAGCACAATAATTAATGTTGACATAGGCCTAACTGAAAGGTTTATTTGGCTGAGTGACATTTTGTCTGACCTATGCATACACACAAAGAAAACTATCACATTTCAAAAGAACAAATGTAACGTAAAATAATTATTATGTCCCATAAGGACATAGAATATTGAAGGTGTGCTGTAAATACAAGTCCTGTGAAAGTTACAACAGTCTGTTGTGTAGGACCCCACATCGGCTTGCTCATGCTTCGACTGGAGTTTGTTGGAGGTTATTATACAGATCTAAAACCCAAAACTATTTTAACAAAGGCTAAAACACAACTAACCATACACTGAATTGGAAAAACTTGTGAGGCCATGCCCAGCCATCTCTGCACACTCAACTCGCTTGCAATGTCTCTGAAAGTGCAGAAGCACGGAACCTTGTCAAGCATGTAGGAACCGTCACCGATCACACACCAGTGACGGCCAACAATAGTCTTATCACTAAGTGTTTCACAAGCCATACCAAATCGTATATTGATAAATTTGAAAAATTACCCCTGGGTCCTTGACTCTTCCACCGAGCAATAGTGCAATAACAAGGTGTTGTGAAGTGAACAAATCAAATGACTGCTCTATCATATATCTTATTGCTGGCACACATGGCGGATTTTCAAGATACTGGATTGATAGAGACAAAGCATGGGTTTGAATCCCAATATTAACAAGGCGTAACCATTTTAGTAGTGTTGCTATATTCACACTGTTAAATACACATTTCCCCCAATTTTTCTAAAGCGAAATTGAAATATTTTCAAACACAATATTGTTTGTTTTTTTCAAATCTAAAAATATTCTAGAGTTCACTTGAATAAATAGTGATAAAAAGATTGCATTGTTCTTTCCTGTCTGTTCAAAAGTCTACGTATGTGTAGGCCAAAGTTTTTTGTTTTTTAGCATTGTGTTTTACTACCCGTCAAGGTTATACACCTATATACTAATTACACTGATGTGTTAGGGATGACAGAGGTTGAATTTAGAGGAAGTTTACCCGTATTTGCGTGAAGGGATAGGGAAAAATCATAGGGGTTATAAAAAACCTTCGGTACACCTGAATGGTATTAAGCTCCTTGATGTTCACCATTTTTACTAAGCTTGATGATGGTCGTCATTTTATTACGTTCTGAAAAATAAATATGTAATCCCGCGAAAGGGCGACATTTTGGTTACTTGACGAAATCATAATTATGATAATAAATAAATATGAAGGCAATGAAAATCCAGACTATTTATACTGTGCCATGAAAATATAACTATTAAGAGCTCATCACATATTAAATTAATTACTAGGTTATAGCTTCAAATAAATGACACATATCCAGTCTCCTCAACAAACAGGACATGAGTAAGTTCAAGTTACAGAAGTCACGCCACTTCTTATGAATTTGCTTGGGTAAATCTGGTAGCTTCTCAAGCCTCGAACTCAAAATCAATTATTTTTTTTCCTTCCACCAACCAGAAATTGTAAAAAAGCTGGATAAACGTCTAAAGGGGTGGAGTGTCTCAGTGCTCCTGTTTCATAATGGTCAACCAGGAAATGAATATGACCTTGACATGTGCCAAATAAAGAGAAATATGGTCATCTTGACTAATGGAATGCTTAATGCCTTAATAAAGATCCAAAATTTCAATGTGGCTACTGTCAGGTGTGCCAACTGTAATCGTGTCAAATCCCTTTGTACAAGGACTTTTTTGAAAATATGAACTTGCCAATTTGTATTGTGTTTGTAATTGGGGCTGGTGTTGGAAACTCATGGGTTTGAAATGTGCTTGTCCTTGTGGCGACTGCACTCACTCACACTGGGATAGTGTATTCTCGTGAGGGTGGAGTTCCCCCTACTCACGGTAAGCCTGGTCACGCCACCTCCAAGCCATTTACTCCACAATTTTGATTTGGATACAATTTGGCACCTAGTACTTTTGAATATTTTTGTGATATTTGTTTTAATTTTAAGACTATTTAACCAATAGTTTTCAGTTTATGGATGCCCAAATATAACCTAAATACACCTGAAAAGCTTCCGCGGCAACGATGTGCAAAGTTGAATGTGTGACAGTAAATATTTTATATCTCTAGAAATAGAAAATCTAGACCAAGGATATTTTTTTAACCTTCTCTTTAAGGATATGTAACTTACAGTGCTTTGCATAATAGGCTTATACAATTATAATATTGATATTTCATATATTTCCTCTGAATAGTGAAAGACCCACCTCGCAGATAATGGTGGACATGACATGCCACGCTAATGGGAGAATATAGAACCTTGTTCAGAGTACCGATTGGCAAACCCTATGGAAAGAGACCATTGGGAAGACCTAAACACTGATGGGAGGATAACATTAGAATGAACCTGAAAGAAAAAGAAAATAATGAGGGGGGACTGGATAGAACTAAAGATAGAGATAGGGTGTAGTGAGGTGGACTGGATAGAACTAAAGATAGAGATAGGGTGTAATGAAGGTGGACTGGATAGAATTAAAGATAGAGATAGGGTGTAATGAGGTGGATTGGATTGAACTAATTCAAGATAGGGATATATGGCTTACTTTTGTAAGTGTGCCAATTATCTTTAAAGTTTCTGATATCATAGAGTGAGTAAGTAAGTATATAGGCCTATTAATGTTCTTCTTGGAATTAGGTGAGTTTTCTTTAAAAATATTTAAACATAATTATTTTACAATATATTAGTTTTGTTATTGTAAATTTGCAATTTGTTGTTGTGTTTATAAATAGTTACAAATATAAAATGTATCATTATGTGACATCTAACCAGAATTAAAGAATCTTGCCCTCGGTGCACACTGTTCCCAGACATGTGTTTGTATAGATATTTGGTGAGTTGTCTAAAGTATAGGGGCCTACCACTAGTGTTTACTTGTATGACAGCTCAAAAAGTTATTAAAAATAGTCCCTAATGTATCTCTACGCTGACATCTGTCACTTTGGAAAGCTGTAATGAAAACATATGATTATGTATGAATGTTACAGTTAACCACAGTAGTCTGGGCCAGTATTATTTATTATACTTGAGGTCGGGCATAAAGCTTATTTATCATTTTATTTAAGTTAAAAAAATTAGTTATTCATAGCACTTTCACAAAAGGTTTAACGAATATAGATTCAAAATGGTGACCGACGAATTTAAACCATGTGATTGATCATGAGACAAACAAGTTATTTACAATGGTGCACCCACGCACTGCATAAAAATATTTTATTCTGTTAAATATTTCAAAGTACAATAAAATAATCATAAAATAATTTATTATATATAAAAAAATCAAGTATTTTCTCTTTTACAAGTAAATACGATGCTTGCATTAACATGTATTAATGTACCAATGCACTATATTACACAATTTAGACAACATTCCAAAATGAAAAATAAGTATTTTTAAACATATTAAAAATATTGTTTCAGAATGGATAAAAAGAAATTATTTAAAGTAATGAAATCGTGTGAAAAAACTTTAGTTTACCTTCTTTTAAACTAGCAATCCCGCACCACGTTGCCCATGACACCTTCAAAAATTTGTTAAAAATAGCCTAGTTAAAAAGCCAATTAAGAATTTTAAAATCCGGCTTCGAGGTACATTCCGTCCACCTATGTTAAACATTTCAGATCTCTGCGTGCCATAGATTTGGCTGGGCATCACAAACAAACAAACACACACAGACAAACCCATCCATTTATTATTATAGATGTAAAAAACTTATCATGTATAACAAAAGAGTGATCTTGTACAAGTGTTGGCAACCCAAAACCTAAACACATGATTTTTCAACTTTCATTCAGGTAAAAGCTATGGTGAACTGAACAGACTATAAATGTTGTAATTAAAGATAGTTAAAGTATCATTTGAATGGTTGTTTCCTTCCCAGTTGTAAAATACACGTGTGATAGCTTACTTTATGTCATTTGCTTATCTTAAGTTTTTCAAGACTTTTAAACAAGGTAAAAGAGCAAAGTTATTCACTAGCAAGAGTTGTGTTTGCTATGAAACAAAGAAGTGGGTGGATTAGAAGGTTTTTGGATACAGTACACCTATATAAAACAAGACATAGGCTCTAATTAATTACTTCAATATACAATAAGGCTGGCCAATTACCTTGTGAGTAACTAGGATATTGTTGTGGGCTATTATGTTAAAAACTAATCTTTTATATTATTAATTTTTTCACAAAAATTTGTTCATGAAAGTAATAGTCGTAAACTACTGTATTGCTATTTTGGTTATAAGAATTAAAAAAAAAATCATATCTAAGCTTATGAGTTTGGAGTGTTCTTGTGTGGGTAATTGAAGTTCATACCTAGCGTTCTTGTGTGGGTAATTGAAGCTCATCCCCTAGTGTTCTTGTGTGGGTAATTGAAGCTAATGCCATTTTTCATTCATTTTCAGATCAACCACCTTTTGAACCATTTTAAGAAGAGAAAACTCCTGTCTTAAGTAACAGGCATTTTATTATTTGAACTGAACGTTGGATTGTTTGTTAAAAAAATTAAGAGGCGTAAAATACATTGCTTTTTTAAATAAACTAAATCAATTTTTATTAATTTGATAATGAGATTGTTTTAGCCTCACTAATGTTGAATTATGTTTATAAAATATTAGAGGCCTATATTCATAAAATCATTCAAGCTCTACAATAAATTGAACCAGCTGTACCAACCTTAAATTCAGAAGATAATCTGTCTGGCGTTGAACCAATGACTACCGCTTCATCTTTATGATACTTTCTCAAAATATGTCTTCTTACGGAGAACTGTTTAATTCTTTGTAACATTATTTCCAAACTAAATCTTCTCTACTGTATGAACTAAACTAAATGTACTAATAAGTTTTAAATATAACCTCATTGAACTTTTCCACATGCACATTATCATTATTTATATTCTAACAAGTTGAAGGTCGTGCGCAATCTTACAACACACTAAACATGTAACTAAATCGAGCAATTAGCTTCATTAATTTTAAATACATGAATATCCCGTGGACGAAATTCACGATTATTTTGTGTTATGTCGTTTAGAATTCTATTGAACGCACTGTATATCAAGAAAGTATCATGTTTACAGATTCTAAACAGAATGCACAAAATAAATATTAATATTAAAATAGTTAAAACAAAATTGTTTTAATGTTAAGTACTAAAAATTAATAATTAAAGAAGATTTTAAAATATTATTAAATTAAAATACAAGATAATTTTGAAGCTTAAACAAAGTGATGTACAACCTTTTTGGGAGCAAAATGATACCTTACACTTATGTTCAAGGAGCTCCAGAGACCGAGCCAGAATTTGTGTTTGGTCCTAGCCCCTAAAAATCTGATAAAATGGGCCATAAATAAGTGGAACGTTCAGTGGCTGGACCGTAACTTTAATACCTTGAGCAGTGCTCTGAATCTGTTATCTATGACATGGTATAATATATAGAGATCAATGAATATATGTTGGTCATCATTGTGTTTGTGACAAAGTCAAAGATTAAGGGTCTGGCTACTCTCGAGTTTCAGTGATCAAACATTGAAGCCAAATGGCGTTAGTGTCGTTGAGGAATAGCGCGCCCGTCATTTAAATTTTGAAGAAAAGTTTGAACCTTCCAAGTTTACATTTTACTATTAGACAGTAATTATTTTATCCCGAATGTGATAACTAGTGAATAGAAAGAATATCCCACATCAAATGATAAGATACAATGTGGAATATTTTTAGTAGAAATATAAACTTTATTATATTTTTAATAATATTGGGGATGTGTATTTTAATAGGAAAGTAGAGGAAATATATATTTATTTACATTAAGCATTTATCTATTAGTTAACTTTAAATCCACTGACCTCAATGAAAAATACATAAATGAATTATTGTGGACTAGCTCAGACAAAAAAAATGTGATTACAATACTTGGGTTCAGAAATAACATTTACTTTTTACTACAATTATCTTAGAAAAAACCCATAATACCACAGAAAAAATTAATTGAGCACGGGACTCTCCCAGGACCTCTAGGTCATGTTGGAAAAAATATACTCTTACTGTTTAAGTGGACTTATTGAACGAGACACTATTTAATAAACAATTTGAATTCCTTAAATATATATATACAGTATACATTTATGCTAAAACAATTAACAATAGGTAAGGTCATTGCATTCGTCGAAGTCGTTACTTTGGCCAATAAAAATTTATTTTCTTTCTAGAGCCAATGATAAAACAGTAAAATTACGTCTACAAGAAAAAATTCTAATGCCAGTGAATTAAACTAAAATTAATGTTAACCTTTGAACTTGGAGTGATAAAAGTTAAACGTTTAATAAAATCTGGTCTAAAGGGTAGTATTAACTAAGGATGTATCACCATTAACGTTTGTGTTCATATCACCTCATGTTAACGGCGTCTGGTATGTAGTTTTCGGCGTTAAAGATGTTAGATGATAGTGAATCAGGCAATCTCACTTATTATTCACAGTCTTGTTCTGGTAGTAAATAACGTGGTCCCAAAACGTTGTACCATCTTGTACTGGCCTGATTGTGGGGTAATCAGCATTAATAAAGCTCTGCCATTATCAAGATACTTTCTTCAAATGAAAAATAAACCAACTTTTTTTTCTCTATCAGTCCACGTACCTCTCCTTTCTATTTTATTTTTCTCTTCAACAATGCCCAGCCTCGCTTCTTCCTTCCTCTTTCCCCTTCCCCACTGCTGGAGTCCATTTCTTTCCTCCTTGTATAGGGCGGCTATTACGAGTATCTTAGAAGATGACAAAATATTTTACACCTTATAAAGGTGGGTTTTTTAAAGCGGGGACGGAATAATTTGGACAAAACTCCAGTTAAAAAATAATAATTTCTTGATAAGATAACTGTACTGACATTGTTATTAGGTGTTTCCTTCGACGCAATGCAATGTACATTGAAAATAATAAGTTTAAAATAAATAATCACTTAAGAATAAATTAAAGCAAAATAAAAGTATACCTTGACAGAATTAAAATTCTTACAACAAATTACAAATAATCATTTGCTCATCGATTTAAGATTATTTAAATTTAGAAATACTGTATGGTAATTATTTGTTTGGTAAAATTTGATCATATAAACATGGATATAAATTATTATTTAAAAAATATATTAATGTATGAAGGGACTAAGGCATCAATCAATACTACCATCTAGCTCATAGCATCTGAGGGGATTTTTGATTTTATCCTGATAAGTAGCATTTAGGGTAATTTGTCTGAATACGAAAATTATAATCTTTCCTTCAATAAGAGGGATGTGGCAAAATGCAAGAATGAAATAAGCAAACGTGAAAAGTGAATGAGAAATTGTGATTTTTGAGTGGATTTGAAAACTATTAATTCACATTCTAAATGTAACATTTGGTAAGATTACATCATACTACCACCCCATATTAATCTTCACGCAGAGGTTTTCCCTACAAGTCATACTACCCACTCCGTATGAAACTTCAAAATTTTTCTGTAATAGTAAGCTTCTCTATTGTAGTCCAAGGTAGATTCAATCTATATCAAGAACAATATTAAACAAGAATAAACTCCCCGCAATCACAAACTGACCATGTACTTACCCTTTGTATCTTCTGGCTAGAATAAACTTCGAGACTGGAGTATACACGTAGTGTCCTAGATTGAAGAGTGGGACGAACAAGCCTTGGTGAGCCAGCAACTGATGTTCCGAGCGGACTGGTCGAAGTGATTCTGATGGGACTGACTCAAGAACTGAACTGCGACTATCCGGCCATCTGGCGGGCAAAACAGTATCAACCACCAAGACATCGCGTGATATATGTACGTCACAGGTGTACTGGTCAAAAAGGGCTCTATCAACAACTGGTGGACGTGGTCAAGAGAGAGCCGCATATCCTAGCTTGATCAACGTGCTGTTCTACGTTCATCGAAATAGCCGATGGGACGTCAACGACTAATATGGAGATCCCCCCATTCCAACCCCAAGCGACTAGTAACACTATATAAACCTGGCGAATCTGAAGACAAAATAGATTATTATATTCAACGCCGTCTGAAGAAGTACTTCTTGGACTTGGACATTTACAGGATGATTACGTATTTTCTTTATATAATATATTCATCGATATTCTTTTAATAGACTTGAACTATGGCTTATTCAATTTTGAATTATAAAGTAAAGTAGGTTTTGGAATAAGCCGGAATAGGTATCGTAAAATAATAACTAAAAGTTATTAGTTTATAAAATTAAATTCTGTTATGAGACACCTATTGTTTTCTGGCGCCACTTGGGTGCTAGTGTTTGTTATGTAACTTGAATATTTTAGATTGCCACATATATAAACTAATTTTTGCTAGAAGTATTTAATTTGAATAGTCTGAATATTGTAGTAAATGTAAACTCCCTTTTTGACGATGTTTCCTTATTTGATTATTATTTGAATTATATGTTAAGGCAAAGTAAAATTTTGCTGATTGATTAATTTAGACTTTAATATTTTCCAAATCATTTCATATAAATTACTGGTGGTTTAACTAGGCTTTTTTCGTATGTTATACTATTTATTATTAACAAGTAGGGATCTTGTTAACGTCTTTAGTTGTGTCAACATTTAATAGTCCCACGGGAGTTTGACTTGAGGTCGGTAAGCCAAACTCTTGTGTTCTTTGAAACATCTGTGTGATATTAAATTAATAATTTACCTTTTCTAAAATTATTTGGTCTGTATTCACTGTAGTGAATCAGACATTTTTGGAACAATTTAAAAGATGCCCATCAGGCACTTTTTTGTAGTCGTATAAATATCTGGCTTGATATTTATTAAGTAATGATTTGTTCTAATTGTCAACGTTTAAGGTTGTTTTGTCTATATTCACTGTTGTGAAACTGACATATTGTAGTTTGGTGGGGTTGTTGTCTCTTCCTGACTAACCCAGTTGACTAAAGGATATTTTTATGTTTGGAAACATTCTCATAATCAAACTTCGCTTGATTAATGATATGTTATCATGTATTTGATTTTCAACACACCTCCGATGAAATTATGAGGCCAAGTAAATTATTGTTCAACTGTTGTTATCTTGAATAAACCATTCATATTGTTATTTAATTCTTGCTAATGTTTTACTTTTTTATATCTTCTGTAGATTAACCTTCCTTTTTATCTAGTGTGGCCTTAGCTAAGAGGTAGTAGAGTGGGTGGTAACATAAAGTGTAAGTGGTGTTAATTAGCAATGTTAGAGGGTATATTCTAGCAGAAGGCTCAATACCGAGGCAAATCAATACCACTCACTTTCCACTTTTACTAATTTCGTTCCTGCATACTGTCTATAAAGTTTCAATATCGTTTTATTATTTAAAAAATGAGATTTATACATAGTACTTTGGTACTTCCATCTTTATAATGGTCCCAGGTTTGTTTCCCGCCTTCAAGTAGACATTTTGCCAATACTATATTTGACTTAAATGCCAAGTCAATTAATGATAGTACTTATCATCCCTAAATATTATTTAAGCAAATTACTGTAGTAATATTACTTGCAGCAACATATCAATTGTTACTACCAAGCTGTAGTACAGTCATATTAAGAGAGTTTAAGACGTCAGGATGTGAGCACTTTCAGTCTTCTATGAATAATTTAATACTTTGTGGCAAGTGCCATTAAAAAACTAAACAAATAATTCTACTTTTTTAATGTGATGTTGTCAAATACTTTCGAATGCAAAGAATATAATATTTAGTTTCTATATCTTTGTGAGTGTATTGATACAAAAACTATCATATTTTTAATAACTAACAAAACTAAGTGAAATATTTATGGGTAAAGTTTTTGAGCACCATTCACTTATTACTTAACATTTCTAATCTTTCATGTGCAAATAAATGTCCTTCGTCTGGATTTTGATTCTAGTAAGATGTCTGAGTATTACAAAATCAAATTAAATAGGGTTAGATATGATTATGGTATCATTTGATTGGCCGTTTACTTGCAAGTATAAGGGGTAATAGAATTTTTTTAATGATTTGCTGTTTTAAGAAAATTCAATGTTTTACTTGTATCAGTTCTAGAGCACTATCCCAAATTAAAAAAAAATTACTTTGGTAAATAAATAATATCTTAAGTTAAGGTAGTAGAAAAATCACTGTTATAATAATTATAAATAAACATACAAGTAGCCAAAGACATAGGAGTGGTGGTAACTGATATCTAGCAGAAGATTTTTTATTGCAAACATTGATCAAACAATGTGGGAATAATTAAGAAAAAAACTAATCTTAAATTATAAAAGCAATCACACACTTTCCTTTTGCAAAATTATTTCATCACTACCTGCTACAATCCACTCTCGTAGAATATCTTTTGGCCAAAAATGTTTTTCACAAAATCTATAATTAGATTTGTTTTGTTTTTTCTAAAATTCTTTTGACCAGAAATCTTTCTTGTATTTTTTCTCACAATTATGTCTCTCGAAATTTGAGGGCGTATAAACATTGACACGTCAATTTTAAAATAATCTGGAAACTTATATTTATTTTTATTTTTGACATATGAAGCCATTGTGCAGGAATAAAATCTTATAAATATGAACAGCTGTTGTTATAAAACGTCACATCTATCCGCAACGATCATAACACTTTCTCATGTAGTGGCAAATCGTGCAACTAAAAAGCTTCAAAGTCTGATCAACTTTTACAATGGGTTTTAAGTATAGTGTCATAGGAGTGGTTTGTGAGCAGTGAACTAGGAAGTTGTGTTTAAGGGGATGGATCACCATGAGAGAGATGAGCGCGGCCGGTTACTAAGGCGATTTCTCTGTAGCCGACTACTAAGAAAACTATTATACATATTTGAATAAGATTCTTACTACTGTAAATATCAATTCACTTACACGGTTTATGTTTTATTCATATTTACCCAGCCAATTCAAATTTAAGTTTAAAAAAATAATTTAAAGAACACTGCATGAAACAAACTGGGCTTGTCATTGAAATGTGGCAAGACTTAGGCTAAAACTGTTTTCATTGTATTACAATAAACAAGTTTCTCTATCATTTAGTATAATATAATGCCAGTTACAAGATAAATATTTGTAAGCAGCTGTGTTTAAATGATTTTTACATGATCGTCTTTTCTTGATTTAATGTGTTATTTTTAATCTGCAGACAAAGCATAAACCTAGTAAATATGATTGAAAATAATTATCCTTTAATTTTTAACATACATATTATTCTAACCTAAAATAAAGTGATACAGCTTTATTTTAATTCAAAAAAGTGTTGTGGTGCTGTATTGTGCGACCTATCGGTGTAAGATTGAACAAGATAAACCTATCGTGAAAATTCAAGGCAGTGATGCCATGCGTTGCATTGTGACTAACAGATGTTCTCAGGAAAAATATCAACTCGACTACGACCCGCCTCGGTGGCGTAGTTGGCTAACGCGCGAGTCGTGTTGAGTCAGACCACCGATGACGGGGAGATCAAGGTTCGAATCTCGGTCGGGTGAACTGGGGGTGGTTTTTCCTAAATGGTTTTCCACTCTCCCTCCACAGCAAATGCGGGTTCATTTCCTCTAAATTTAACCGTCCCAATTCCTAATCCATTAGTGTAATTAGTACTTAAGCGTATAACCCGAACGGGTATTAAGACGCGGTGCTAAAAAAAAAACTCGACTACGTTCATTTATGAAATCAGTTGTGTGTATACGACGTGTTTTGCAATGGAAGCCGTTTTTGTAAAAGAGATCGAAGAAATTAAATAAAAAACTACCTTATCTTTCAACCAGACAAAAAAAAATATTCTGCTCTTGTGAATTGGATATAAAAAATAGGTGTTTTGAATTTATTATAGTTTCTGCATGTAAAATACAATTTTAATTCTGTAATTTAGAATTCATCCATTAATTTCAAATCATATGCGTAGAATACCTAATTAATATAATTACGGTACTCGCTTTGGTGACCACATGATCTAAGGCACTACTCTTGCAATAAACTGGACTGCTGAGGATGGGGATCGGGGTTCAATCCCAATTGGGTGCTATGAGGTTATTACTCCTAAAATGTTTTCCACTCACCCTTCAAGTAAATGTGAGTGTATGCCATCTAAAAGCAACCTTACTCTACTCTAACACATTAGCTTAGTTAGTACATGGGCGTAAGACCCAGATGGGTTCGATTCACATAGGTGTACCAATCAAACACTTTGGCCCTACCTTTGGTAATCTGATCTGTAAACAGAGTCGATAGTTTGGTATTGATAATACAGGACTAGGAATCGTAGCGTTAGTCAACCTCCTTCCCCAATCCTTTCTCTTATCCGAGTGGGGAATGGGGATTCTCTTCCGTGAAAATAGTAATAGTAGTATAAAGTTTTGTCACATTGTTGAACACTGAGCGATACTACCGCTATGG
>CABFWB010007581.1:6529-23836 GCA_902151455.1 Timema bartmani
CCCCCCCCCCCCCCTCCACCACTTAACCATTCTCCACCCCATTTCATCATTCTACACTTATGAATAGAATATATATCAGTAATTTTGTTATTTGGAGTGTTCCCTCCACATTCCTGGCGGCTTTGTTTTAAATGGTTTTCTTCTAATTATATACCTCCCCTTCTCTTTCCTATCTTCCATTTGGATACCAATCGAGGGTAATTTTTAAATTTCTAAATACCAACAATGGAATCTTGTTTATCGCCCTTAAAAATCCCCATATATAAAATTCCTTGAAAATTAAACAAGAAATAACCCTTTTCGAATTTTTTGATACAATTTAAAATTTAGGGTCAGCCGACTAGAATTTTGAAATAAAATAAAATAACAGGGTTCTGTTTAGCATTGTTAACTAGGTCCGTAAGGTATTTTGGGGAATTTTTGTGGCCACAGATTCGTCCCATATTCGAACTTTTCAGGGTTAGGATTTTTCACATCATTCTCGGATTCCCAGGAAACTCCATGCTGAATTTCATCCTTCTAGCTCACCGGAAAGTACGGAAAAAACCTCTGGATGGAACACCAGACAGACACTGTCTGGATTTATGTTCTAGATTGAATTAAAGTACAATTCACGAGCGGCGCAGTGACTCACCACGTCCTAACTACGAAATGTCACGATGAGGCCTTAAAAAGAGGAAGCGATAGCCTTCTCTTGGACGATACCCGACTTATTTCTTTGTTGCCATATGTTCCCCAGAAGGTTTCTTGGCTCTACTATGTTTATTACAAGTCCTGCTTCCTCTAGGTCTCTACAAGACAAGGACAATGACATGTCTTGCAAAATAAGAATAAACGTTAATAGGCCCTACATTATTATTTTGCTCACCGCTTATTATTACCCGTTCGTTTTATAGCGCATGTGCTAGGGTAGAGAAATTGTATCTGAATTTACCTGGAGGGAAGGAGTAAAACCAATAAAAAATAATCAAAAGGAGTGAGTAAAATTAAAACATCGTTTCCGGATGAGTAGTAAGCCTCTGAGCAAAGGAAAATAAACCTCTTTGTACTCGGTCGAATAAGAAACAAATAGCGTTATTACAAAATGACAGTCCGAGCCTCTAAATTGTAACTGCTACTTGACCGTTGGACACGGGAGGAGGGCTCGTAATTATTGTTCCGTTCTGTAAACATCCGGTTGTGTACATCAGCCTCTTGTCTACTCTTTGTTTCCGCAAACATATTTCTATCGGACACTCTCTCAATAGCGTGTTTGATAGCGTTGGTGGCCAAAGGGGAGATTCATTCTCAGATCCTCTTGAGATGAACCCCAGTTCTTGTTCCTTTTAGCAGTGACATTCGTCCTCCTCTTGTTCCATTAGATACTCCAGTGTAATGTGTTGGCAGCCAATGGGCCAAATGAAGTGTCCGTCATGTAGTTCTTTTTTTAACGCACCCTGGAGTGTATTATTTTTATTTTCCTTTTAATCTCAACTCTCATCAACTCTCATCTCTACTGATCGGCTCTGCTATCTAGTGGTCAGAGTTCCGGTTTCGATCCTGGCGCTTCTAGATTTTTCTTTGACACAGGGGGTCTGGAACGGGGTCAACTCAGCCTAATGAGGACAATATTATTGAGCAACTACTTGAATGAAGTAGCGGCCCCGGTCTAAAAAACTGAGATCAATGACCGGAGGGTTCTTTTTTATACGCTTATCTAATAATGACGCTATTAGTTATAGGGACTAGGAAGGCTATCTTGATAAGAAGTGTACCTGCATTTGCATGGAGGGAGAGTATAAAACCATATTTGGAATAACCACCCTCACTACACCCGACTGGGATTCTAACCCCAATTTCCCTGTCATCGGCAGTCAAGTCTTAACACGAGAGTGACGCCTTAAGCCATGTGGCCATCGAAGCAGTTCTTTAGTAGGCCTAATAACAATAACAAATACGCAATATTGAGAGTTAGATAAGTTTATCTAGAAAATAGCAAATTTTCACTTCAAAAGTGAAGTTGTTATTAAAGTGGGTAATATATAATGTGATGTTTAAAAACAATAAAAAAAATAATCCAAAGTTTTTAGAGGAACATTGTGCATGATATGAACAATTAGAGAAAATTAAAATACTTCATCAACAGATACATTGGTCAAACGAGTTAATGAATAGTTTAAACTCCAAACACATTAAAATATTAATACAAAAATTATAACAGACAATATAACGTGATATGAATATGGACATTGAAGTCAAGACTTATTTTGAAACCATTCAGAATAAAATTAAGTTAACATCAGCAAAGTTGATTTAGATAATGTTGAAGTATGCTGTGATATAGAATTTAAAAAGTATGGTTATGTTGATCTAAGTCTTATCTGTATTGATGTCCCATTATTCCTTTGAGATCCTGCACTGGACTACTTTAATCCTACATGTTTCGGTACCATATTCATAGATATGGCACATGTAATTAAAGAAGGCATGAAGATAAAATATGATTAAAGTTAATCTAAGAAGGCATAATTAAATGTTATTACGTTATCTTCTTAACATATATAATTCTTCTGTACGTGTGTATGTCACTGAACTCCTAAACGGCTGGACAGATTTTGATGACATTTTTTGTGTGTGTTTGAGTGGGTCCGTGGATGGTTTAGATTCACAATTGGACCCGGTAGGTGGCGCTGCAATCGGGTTCTAGTATTTTTTTTTTTAGATTTTTTGCATATCAGAACATGTAATCTCAACATTTCACCCCCCTCCCCAGCCCCCAATATTTATAATAATGAATATAATATTAATAATTGACCGTTAAAAAAATTATAAGTTCATCAATAATAGACCATTAAAACCTCCTGAAAAGTTCATGAATAATTGAACTTCTGAGAATAATTCATAGTTATGTTTGTTTGTCGATACAGCTGATATTTGTGGAGTTGTGGGCGAAATTCCAAAAATGAAAAGATGTTTTATTTTGTATGTTGTCTTGACAAACACTGAATTTGTAATATTTGTGTAACTCACTAATTGGAGTTCATTGTGAATTTGTAATTGTGATAATCACATAGTATTTGTTTTATTATCGAAATCAATTATGCCACCCAAACGAAAAGCCAACGTTCGGGCAGGACAACGTCTGTCGGGTCCGCTAGTTATAAAATATTTGTAAAGAGGAATTATCAAGACAAACAGATTTAATTTGTCGTTGTGAAAAACACAAGGTGTTTTTATGACAGCTAGATGTTAACTGAATAGGGTGTATAGTCTGGTTAGATAAAATGTGACTGACACGTGACTAGCGAAATATTAGAAGGTATCATTTTAAGAAGCAAGGTGTAGAAATTATTAGGTTGTGAAAATAATCTGTGAAATCAAGGATAGTCAAAATTATTGGAAATTGGATTTGAGGAGGAATTGAAACGGTACTAATTTTCTCGACTCCGGCTCGAACGGGTCATTTATCTACGCTGGAAGGTAGAGCAGAATAAATAAGGTTACGGGATTTTGATGTTTTTAGTTGAATGTTTTACGGTGTTAGCAAGAATTTGATTCAAAAATTGTAACTGTTCATTAAGGATTGTCTTCTTATTAAATAAAGCTGCTTTAATGAAGAAATTTAATTTAGTGCCTTTATGAGAGAAATGAAGAAGTTTCATACATTGATCTCGTGTTTTGGTACGCCATATTAAAAATAAGCATTTGAGACTAGTCTGATGAAAATTATAATGTAGCATTAACCTACACATAGGTGTTATCATCAGGGACAGTACTTATACTAGAATAATATTCAATTTAGGGATTAACGATAACATAGATTCGGGAATCAAACTCTGGACCCTTGGTTGTGAAAATCCTTAGAGTAATAGTGTGTTTAGTGATCAAACCCTTTAATCCTTAGCGACTATTAAGAGCGCCAAGGATGCGCTTCAGCAGATAAGCCCAATTTTTACAATTTATTAAAGAGGGATTTTAAAAACTAACGACGCACATTATCAGTACAATGTAGTACTTTTTACATTGTGACGTTTGGCATAAATAATCCACTCCCCCTCTTTTTTTAAATGAGAGGATATTACTGAAAGTATTATTTTCTAATTAAACCCAATTCTATATATTTCCGTTAAATTGAACCATCTCATTTACATTTTATAGCCATTTATTTAAATTTATTAATAATGAAAAAGAATAAATTTCAAGAAATGTATTCTTTTTTATCACTAATACTTTTTAACAGCCTTGTTACTTTTATACTGACTCGACCCCTCGAAGAGAGAAGTATTGTGATCGTAAAAAAATAATCGAACTTGAGATTTTGATAAAAAATATGTTGTCACCTCTTGAAACAGAAATGTGGTTTTCGCGATGGCGGTTGTGTGTTTGCATATCGGCTTTGTGTCGAAACAAAAGGTCTGAAACTTGATTTTTAGCGTTTTTATAAGGTTCACACGATGAGTTTTTGGAATTACGATATCATATCCTAAAATAAGGGTAGTTTACTGAGGGACAAAAGGAGAAAAAATCGATTTTCTCACAATCCGTTCAAACGATTTTGATTAAAATTCCTATCGAGACACTGTTTAACATTACAAACAATTTCATTTCTCCAGAAAAATGACTTAGGCGGTACTTAACATAAGCGGATATCTCCAATTTTGATAATATCTCCATAACTATTTGAGATACGAAATAATTAATTGCAAAGTGGCGATACTATTTAAAATTTAAACCTTTATTTTAAATTTATTTTTATCAAACCAATAGTTGAGCTGTATGCAAATCAATTTTTTAAAATTTGGTTCTGGGAAATGTGGAGTTAGCTGTTATGCTCTTTGGTGAACAGATATGTTACTTTTTTTTCCCCAATATGTTTCTGTAAAAGTGTATATTATTACATTTATTCTATTTGGTGGGCATGGTGTTCTTTTTTAATTATGTATCTGCAACAATGTATATTATTTTGTTTCACATTCTCACGAGCTTTAATTAAGCTAAATGTTTCCATTTTTTAGGTAAAGGTGCAAGAAAGTCTGTGCACCGCATCGTGTCATGTTTTCTCCTTGGAAATCAAGTTAGACGGAAAATAAAATAATATTATACTATACACATGAGCGGTCGCCATATTGAAACCAATAACCACATGATACATTACATTGTTTGGCTCAAAGAACATCCCTGCCACTGCTCCTCCATACATTTGGCAGTTATCGCGGATAAAATATCCACGCAGATACGCCAAATGACAAATGATCAAGCTAAAACAGCCTCATAACGCTCGATCATTGATCAACAACAAAATATTCCAAGTTAATGTTGAAAAGGTCGATTAGAGCAATCGTATGTTGAATCCGATGCGTGGAGGACATTGGACATTCTCTGATCTTTTCGCTGCCGGTTTTGACACAGAGAATTGGGGTGACGTGGCACGACGACTGACTCACGACCCACAGGTGTACCAACCTTCACGCGTGTGACGTCACACCGTGGACAACCGTCTCTCACTCGCCTGGAAGTGGTTGGCTTGGCTGACTAACCTGGGGGCTGAGGAACGTTCTAAACAAGTCGGAAACCAAAGAACATAAAATATGTTAACGTTTTTTTTTTCTTACTGCCCGTTCGGGTTCGGGTTACGCCTCTTTACTAACTACGTTAATGGGTTAATGATAAGTAAGGTAGAATTTAAAAGAAGTGTACCGGCGTTTGCCTGGAGGGAAAGCGGAAAAGAGTCAAGGAAAAACCACCCTCAGTACACCCGTACCGGGATTCGAACCCCGATCTACCCGTCATCGGCAGTCTAGTCCATTGACGCCTTCCAACCTTTTTGGGATATGTTTAATGCTTTCTAGTAACTTCTTTATTAAGTAATGTGACCTTAAGCTGTCACTTTTGAGGGATATTATAAAAAAAAAATCTAGCACAGCGTTTTATTACCCGTTCGAGCAATACGCATATGTTCTAATTAAGCTGAGGTTTTAGGGGTGAGGAAGGCTATATTCATAAGAAGTGTACCCGCATTTGTGTGGAAGGAGATTGGAAAACCATTTTGTAAAACCACCCTCAGCACACCCGACCGAGATTCGAACCTCAATCTCCCCGTCATCAGTAATCTAGTCTACTGCGAGAATGGTGCGTTACACCGTATGGGCACCGAATATCACGTCTGATATAGTAATAATAATAATAATGATGTTATTAATGAGAAAGCAAATATAAAATATTTTTTCTAAGCAGTTTTATCAGCCTAGAAGAAAGCATGACAGTGGTGAGACGATGTGATCATCAAATATGTTATTACACCGCGTCTTATATATCACAACGATGATGATTCATTCATTCAAGTCGCGACTGATAGTTTAATACTACACCTAATTTCATAGCTGAGGGAACTGCAGGTCTTATGGAGAAAAGATTTATCTTCTCTCTCTCTCTATCTCTCTGTTGCCGGTTGCCAAACTTACCTTCTTTTCGGTTGTTGGGAAGTGAGAGGGGAGGGTTTACTTGGAAGTCCCTCATTGTAAACAATGTGGTATGGAGAGGTTGGGGGGTTCAATTGACAGGAAAAAACATTTCCTATCGGTGTACAGCCTTTTCTAGAAACATTAACTATTTTCACAATCGTATTTTTTTTCAAGATTGAAGTTTATTAACTTTCTCTATTTCTCACACAATTATGCTTAAAACAATTTTATTTATAAAACTTTTTTTCCTCAAATTAATATACAAACAAATATATTATAACATGCATTTTATAATAAATGCTATAAATTACATTCTTACTTGTTCTTAATC
The DNA here is from genome assembly GCA_902151455.1 of Timema bartmani. NCBI lineage: Eukaryota > Metazoa > Arthropoda > Insecta > Phasmatodea > Timematidae > Timema > Timema bartmani. The sequence goes on from CABFWB010007581.1 coordinate 13,301, forward strand.
AAAAAATTATGAAGGTCACTATCAATATCAATCAAAGCTTTAATTCTCTTTAGGGTAAGTAATTCATTGTTACGGTAAAGTGAATGGACCTTTCTGCGAATTGCTGCTTCAGTAAAAGTGTAATATTTATCCAAACGCTTAATTTGAGTGCTGTTATCTCCTTTTTTTGATTGGTATCAGTAACTTTCCCTTAGTTTTGAATTCTTGTTTAATAGAGATTACTAACTTATAAGACACACCTGTAGCTTCTGTAGTCTGAATTGCCGCTTGACTTACTGAACAAGTTCCGTCTTTACGAAAATAGGTGTAGACTATTAACACCAATGCCCTTTCTTTACTACTTAATATTTTCCTCTTGGAATGTAATTGTTTGTAACAAGCCGGAGATTCTATAGTTCGTGTTATATTTTAACTGTTAACAATACACTAAATTATTCAAATAAATATATTAATATGCACATAAAACTATAATTCCACAACCTTAACGGCAAACTCCCCCCCTAATAAAAAAACCCCCAACCAACACATACACACAAAATCTTAAAGTGATCAATAACAAATATTTTTCCACAGAGAGTACAAATAAAATATGAGTGTTTATTTAGTTAAAGTTTTTGAGCTAGCTATTATGAACACGATACTCAGACTATTGTCACTTTACAACCGTGCTGGAGGAAGAAGCACCAACTACTGGCAACAACGACAGCCCAGCATTGCCAAATTTGATATACATTTGAAGGAAGACTGATCACAGAAAACCCAAGAATGACAACGCTGTTGCTCAATAGTAGGCATGCAGTTCCCTCAGCAATGAAAGTAGGTGTAGATTTTGTTGGATCTAATTACTGGATAGCTTGGCACTCTCGACTGTTCCATGGCTGTACTACTGAGGGAAGGAGGGTAAGGGGTTCAAACCCTCTCCGATACTTTTATTAATGATGTATTTGGGTGCTTGTCACTGCCTAGCTTATAAAATTCATAGTACCTATACATCACCAACTTTGTTTATAAAAACTCTAAAAGATGGTGGGACGCGAAAAAGGCCACTGTTTTTGCAGTTTTTATGGCAACTTTTTTTTGACCAAAATAAATAAAATATTGCTCCAGTACAAATATAGAATTTAATTTTATTCACATGGTGACCTAAAAATATCTTGAATATATGTCAAGTGTGCTCTGGAATATAATGACAACTTTTTATCTGATTTTAAAAAGTTTGTTAGACAATGCCACCATCTCGATTGATTCAAAGATGGACATATCTGATCTATAACTGACCCAGCGTTAGTGATACATTCAACCGTCAAGCGCTAGAGTTGATACGTGAGTGTAATCTCTTTTTAACCACAAGCGGAACATTCTACTACCCGTTCAGGTTATACGCTCATCTACTAACTAGGGATTAGGAAGGTCATATTCAGTGACAGTGTACCTGCATTTGCATGGGCAGGGAGAGGGGAAAACTATTTTGGAAAAACCGGCCTCTCAGAACACCCGACCGAGATTCGAACCTCGATCTTCTCGTCATCGGCAGTCTAGTCTTATCACGAGAGTAGCGCGTTAGACCATGCGGCCACCGAAGCGGGTATTTTTAAATCTTTAGTGGTATTATTATTTTGTTACTTTAATAAAATTAAGAAAATTGACTACGCATAACTGTTTCCAATAATTAAAAAACTATAAAATGCAAATAAAAGGTTTCAAGATTATTAAAGTTAATATCGAAAATCGAGCTTTTAAAGATAATATTGGTCTTGTCAATATCCTCTTACTTTAGACTGGCGTAATATATTTCAAAGTATTTTTTATAAATAGTTGACTATCAACAAACTAATTTTTAAACAATTTTTTCTATCACCATGACCTACTGCCTGTTCAGTTTATACACATATTTTTTATAATTATCCTAGTGGGGTAGGGATGAGTGAGGCATTATTTTAGAAGAAATATACCCACATTTGCATGAAAGGAGAATGGGTAACCATATAAGAAAAACCACCCTCAGTATACCCGACTGAGATTCGAACCCCGAGCTCCCCGTCATCAGCCGACTGATCCTAACACCAAAGTGACACCTTAGACCATTCGTCCACTGAAGCAGTGTTAAATAAATTAAATGTGGACATTTATACCCCTACGCTCCATCAAGGTTTTATTATAAATAATGTAGGTATTATGTTTTTGGTGTTAGCGTCCTTAGAATAAATTAAACTAAAGTAGAATTTTAAACTTTGATTATCTCGATTGCATTCGTCCCATTTAAATAATATATTTTTTTTTAAATTAAGGAAACTAATTTTGATACATTTCCAAAAGAGAAAATGTTCAAATATATTCCCATAGATTTTTTACCTTTTAGTACAGACAAGATAAAGCAGGGTTCAACACTTTTCAGTCAGTCAGTCATTAAAACTTGATGGAATTGAACAATAACGCTAGCAAGCACACAATAAAGAGCTCATGAATGGAAAGGAGCTCAGAAAAGGGTTAAAGAAAGCACAGGATACCTACCCTTCATTTTTCAAGACTCCACTCTGAAGCACTTCATGAATTTTTGAATCGTCTTCTTTTTTTCTCCCAGGACAAAAGACAAAATAAAGTGGTCTTCCTCCCATCTTTTGAGTTTCCAACACTCTCACGCAAACCTTCACCACCTCCCACCTTTTCTTTGTTTGCTATGCCGCCTTAAGGTGGGGTGCTAGTGAGCGCCAGTTTAGTGCATTAATTTTGCAGTTTTTATAGCATAAACATTTTTTGGCCAAAATAAATCAAATATTTCTTCTATAAAAACATATAGTTTAGCTTTCTGCACATGCTAATCTCAACAGTTCTTGAATATCTCTCATGAGCATAGCGGCATTTGGTGACAAACTTTTTAAATACAGAGAAAAAGTTGTCACTAAATTCCAGGACACCCTTAACAGATATTAAAGAACTGTTGAGATTAGCATGTGCAGAAAACTAAACTATATGTTTCTATAGAAGAAATATTTGATTTATTTTTGTCCAATAAATGTTTATGCTATAAAACTTCGAAAATACTGCCCTAAACTCACGCTCACTAGCACCCCATCTTAATGGGTTTTTTTTATTTTATGAATAGTTAATTAGATTTTTTACAATTTTTGTTTGAAAAGAATTGATAACGTCCTATTATTTTACTTAAGGGTGCTGCCTACTTTAAGGGAAATATTTATATTCACACTGCTTTATCTCTTTATCGGGATGACAGCTATGAAGCTTCACAGCCACTCAAACAAACTCTGTGTGTGTGCGTGTGTGTGTGCGCGCGTGCGTGTGTGTGTGCGTGTGTGTGTGTGCGCGCGCGTGCGTGTGTGTGTGTCTTGAGGGAGAGTGCAAAAAGTGTAGTTAGAAGTACGATTAGATTACTGGTTCTCAAACGATTAATTCAAAACAAACAAGAAAAAAAAAAAAAGAGTACCGGTACACAGAATTTTCAAGTTTTTAAAAAATCTTGTCTATCTTGACTTTTAGGAAAGAAAACGGTGAGAGCGCCCGCCTCCGTGGTCTACTTCTCAGGGTGCTGATCTACAATGAATGGACCATATACAATACTACTTTTATGATCATTATTAATGGCGTAGACCTTGAACTTTGCTATAGAATACAACATTTGAAGCATTTGGGTGTCCCGCGTGACTGTCATGTCCCCACTTATTTAAATAAAATCTAACGAACGTATTTCATTCAAACCTTGGAACACACAGATACATCCCAAGGACTCCCCCGGTGTATATTTTACTCTCGTTTTACCTGGCTCACAAGTGTCCAAAGTTAAAAAAAAGATTTAATGAATTCGGGCAAGTTTAAATAATAATGATGACATTGTATTCAATAAAGCTTATTTACTACATTTTTTATCATAAAGGGATGAGAGCCGAGGAAGGTGGTAGTGCTGAAGTTTGGGTGATCTCTAAATGTCTCCTCTGAGGTATCTGAAGGTTTGATGCAGAACAACTTTATCTTCGCTCGCTCTCTTAACTGTTGCCAAATCTCCTAGCTTTCAGGTAAGTTGGAAGGTAGTGTGTTGGGGTAGGACGAAGCTACTGGCTGCATTGACGAACTAGCATTGCGAAACTTGTCATATATTGGAGGGAAGATTGACCACACGAAAACAGAATGATAACGCTGTTTCCCAATAGTAGTGGCAGAAATAATATCCAGTTGTAAAACGATCCTTATTAATTTCATATACGCATTTTTTGCTTTAAACTTAAAACATAAATAAAAAAATACAGTATTTATTTAAGTGAAGCGAAAATTAGATTTCTAACTTTATTTTAATTTCGCGCTAAACGTCGTTGAAAATAAGATAGTCTTACCTTTTCATGATTTTTTCAACTATAAAACTTAAAATGTCTTAAGAAAAAAAAAAGCGGGATTTCTGGACGTCTGCAAAGCCTCTCGGAGCTAAACATCATGCTCATCTTTTTCAGGATTGCCGATGACCGGGAGGTTGGGGCTCAAATCCAGGTCGAGGAACTGAGGCTGATTTTTCTCATTTAGCAATGTTTTTATACTCTCCCGCTACCAAAACGCTGGTACATTCTAAGGGCACGCTATTGTAGGCCTATCCGTTTCGGAGTCCTTGGTTCGAATCCTGTCAGAAAATATGTAAGGTTAGGATTAGTGGTAATAAAACAATTACATTCATGAATCTGTTAGTTGAGGCTAACTTTTTTTTTCAAATAAAACAAAACAAATTATTGTTTTTTAATTAATTCTAGCCAGACTTTGAAAATAATTGAAATAGTTGTATAAATACTTTACATTAGGCCTACTCTAAAGTGTTGCAGAAAAGTAAACATTTTACCTGTAGCTCTTTTACTCTGCTATTGTAGTTGTAATACAAGACCTATAGTTTTAGTAATTGTTCTGGGGTATTTATGAAAAGATGTGGTGTTTTTTTTATTAAAGTCATCGGCAAAACTTTTACAGGCCGCATTTTTTTGTGTACTTGTCACCACATCAGTGTTTTAATTTTTATAATATCGGTATGTATTCTTCTAATAAGTACAGCAACAAGACACGTCCATTTGAAGTCAAGTTGGGTCTTCCGGATTTTATTTATCACTCCTTATTTAATTTTGAAATGGTATAAATACTTCAAGAGCTCATTTTATAACCTTACCATAATAAAGCTATTCATAAAGAGTGACAATATGTATTTATTTTGTCTGTCCATTAATACAAACTTATATTAATGACCTTTAACAAATTTACGTAGTAGACTAATTAAAGTATTAACAGATAATCACAAAGCCAACCAAGATGTATACTTTTAAGCTATGTTACAATAGATAGCTATTCAAAAATAGAACTTTTCACAGCTATTCCATGTTTTATTTGATTCTTTGGTCATATATATGGTCAGTTGATTGGAGATTTTGATCTCTTAATTAACTTTGTTGCAACCCAAACTTTTCTTGATCTATGACCAAGCTGATTGGCAATCTTGTGATGAAAAATCAATGTTATGTTCGTGCAATCGACCCTAAGACTGTTAATAGTGGCTCAGCCCCAACATAATTATAAAATATGCCTATAAACTAGACCCCAGACCAATAATTTAACACCTCTATAAATAGATTAATGAACTCATTATAACAAAGAATCTTAACATTTAGTTAAGATTTATATTTTATATTATATTCATATTTTTTATGTAGGCTACATACATTTTTTTAAGATTCGTAGAATCTGCTTTGGTGGCCGCATGTTTTAAGGCGTCACTCTCGCAATAGACTAGACTGCCGTTCACGGGAATGTAGGGGTTCGATCCCGGTTGGGTGTACTAAGGGTGGGTTTTCCTAAATGGTTTCACACTCTCTCCCCATGCAAATGTGGGTGTACGTTAAATAATGCACCCTTCCTCATTTCTAGCTCATTAGCATAATTAGTGCATAGGTGTATAACCTGAAGAGATAGTGAGACGCGGTGTTTAAAATATATATTTCTAGATAAAACGAATATCCGGATTCGTAAAATAGTGAATTTGTCTGAACTCATATGTATGTTTATATAATTGTGGTGGAGCATTGCCGGAGCATTTTCAAGCCGCGAACATGGCTTCATGTTTATTGACATTGTAAAGAGATGCTCGCAACCCTCTCTCCTGTCCTTCCATTCCCCCTTCCCTTGAATATGTGCCAACGCGGGCGGATGCCCCAGTTTCCATCTCTCAGCTGCGAATAAAAAAAAACTGTTCTTTTTCATCCTGCTTCCGACATGTTCTTTTTTGTGCCGGGATCTCACTGGCAGTTTCCAACACAAGTTTATTGCGGAATAAGGTCCAACCCGGGTAAGGCATCAGTTTAGGTCGGATTATAAATCAAGTGTCGTAAACTTTCGCGTCCTTTTGGCGCGCTTCAACGGATACGTTTGATTTCCAAATCTAATTAGATTTCAGACACATTTTGAGATGGATTTAAAAAACTTAAAACCTGAGTCTGTGATCATTTTATTTTACCATTTATAAAGTGATTTCGAAATACAGGTTGACCACAAAGTACCATTCCAGAGAGCTATCTTGTTTTAACCGGGGGTCTGCTCTAAAGGCTTCACTCCCGAAATAGACTGGAATACTGATGAAGTGGGGTGGGGGTGGAGGAGAGAGATTGGGGTTAAAATCCTCGATAATTGTATTGAGGGTGTTTTTCCTAGAGGGCTTTTTGTCATACCTCCACGCAAATGCCACTATAGAGGTTTAGTCCTATGGTCCTATGGTCAGCCTCTATAAGGCCTACACTGATCACATTCTTTACTATAATAGAAATATTAACTAGACAAAATATTCTACTATGCAATTTGAGTTACAGTATTTTATGTAAATTGAAAACTTTTGCTAGCTCTTTTTTTTTAATCCTTTTATTCCTAATGTATATTTCTTATTTTCTTAAAAAATATATCAAACTATAGAAAAAAAACATTAAAAATAGCACGTTGTCTGTTTTTCTCTTCGTCCTGACACACGTTCGGGGTCTACGCATTCATTTACCCTGGTGGGGGTTGGGATAAGGGAAGTAGAGTTGTGAGGAAATGCACGTGCATTTGCGGGGAGGAAGAAAGGGAAATGAAGCCGTCTAAAATCCACACCCTCAGTACACTCGTATGGGATTCAAAACCTGACCCTATCGTCAAACCAGACTATATCGTGGGCTCGCTACAACCCCTTAATATCCCATCTTACGATTACACTTCGACCAGAAATAGCATTAAAGTGCAGTTTTCCGCGTTCTTGACTTGACAACCGCGAAATTGAGCCCAGTTTAAATTAATAGTTGTTTTTTTTCAATCTTGTTATATTTGTTAAATTTAGTCAAACGGTTTCACCTGTTTCTAAAATAGAGTACAGTAGACAGTGAGGTGAGGCTGGCTCCTAATACATTCTGTCACTTCGGTGCTGAAATTCACGATCCATCTGTAATTATAAGTGTCGATTACCGTAGCGCACGCTAACCTTGCAACTAACGCCACTCTCTTGTTCTGCGTCATGCCATGGAGCACCTCGTGCTAGAGACGCCCCTGGAAGAATTCTCTTTTGGTTTTACCGTTAGAAAGAGACGGACGGTCGGTCCTTCCTTGATTCTTGTCTCAAGGTCACCGACTTCACCAGGTTGAATGTTCTCGCTTGCGGCAGTTGTTTTTTACCAACAAATAACACCTGTGTGCGTTTGATGCGACTATATTTTGATTGAACCTGCATTGGAGGACACGCGGGCCAAATATCAGGCTCGTTCAGTCGTCAGTTCGGGGCTCAAATCTCGGCTGGGTGTATTGAGAGTGAGTTTTCTTAAATAGTTTCCCAGTCTCCTCCACCCAAATGCGTTTCCATTTTTTATAAATTCCATATTCCTCATCTCTACCCTCTAGTGCTAAATATACGAATATACTAAACGGTAGCTGGACCTCCACTGCTCTATAAACAAACAAAAAAACACCTCTTTTTGAATCTAACAATAAAAATAAAAATTTAATAACTTTGATTCATTGCTCGACAGCTTTATTTGTGAAAGCTAAGTGTCCCGGGTTCTTTGATTCCCAATGGCCAAAAAATGTATCATTTGAGAAATGTGAAATTACCCATTCACATTGATGAATTAACGGCCGGGGGCTTGATGTTGTGTCTGTTCTAATTTTAAATTATCTCAAAAGTGGTGTGCTGATGTAATCAGACAGTTCGGAAGATGCAAGTTTAACACCTCGAATAATAATAAAATATTTATCTGTGAAGTATATTTTCAAAGCTTGAGTAAAGATGTTGCCGGATTAGTAGGTAAGAAGGGATGGTTGTTATTCATTTGAGATATTTCACGGCTTTCTGTCACGTGACTGTGAGCGACAACAATAGTGCTAGTATCGCTGGAGGTTTGTTTACGGAATGTTCTAAATACCCCCACTAGCTGCATCAGGACAATGACGGCACTTGGAGAGCGTGACTAAATTATACAAGTCTTCATTGTTTGCCTTTGAGTAGTTTTTCAGGGTTCAGACGCACCGGAAAAACCTAGAAAAGTCAAGTAATTAAAAACTGTCAGGAAAATAATATCGTAATGTCAGTGAATTTTGTAAAAGAGCTGGCTGAAGAAATGGTACACTTGGCTGTCTAGAGAAGAAATATTTTTGTAATCTGATTCAAACACTGTTTTAAATTAGGTCTCTCCTTATTTTTTTATAGTCCATTCCACAAATTTTTCTTTTAACTAAATTTAATATTACCATTTTGTTTGGTATTATAAATGAGTTTTATTCATAGAAATTATATTTTTGGATCAGTGAAAAGTAACGGACTTTGTTGTGTAGTTTATGCGTATAAAACAAACGGACACGTGAGACAAAAATGAAGAATATATTTCTTGGATACCCTTCTGGAATTTTGAGATATTCTTTAGCAATAATCGAAACACGTAGTAAAATCAACCCCGGTGTAATCCATTAGTTTTATCTTAAATCAACCCGCTTTGGTGGTCGTATGGTTCAAGGCGCTACTCTAGCAATAAACTAGACTGCCGGAGATCTTGGCTCGATTCCGGTCGGGTGTACTGAAGGGGGTTTCCCCCACTTTCCACGCAAATGGGAGTACACTTCCTCTAAATTAAACCTTCCTCATCCCTAACCATTAGCATAATTAGTAAGCCTGCATAAGCGTATAACGGTAATGGGTGGTAAGATACGGTGCTAAAAAACCATGCGATTGTTCGAATAGCACTACCATATTAATTGTCTTCCTTCTGTAAAACACGGGGAATATTGTATTAATATAATGGTGGCAACACTGATAGTTACTATAGACTCAAGTCATGACTCCCCGACATCACCATTATTAACTAGTATTCTACAATTTAACCGCGCATGCGCACTCTCTGCGTTGCCATGACACATTTCTTAACCCAACCAGCAGCACACGACAGAGCCGCGTTGTCACGTTTTGGGAAGTGTCCTCTTTGTGACAATGACGTGGCCATAATCATAAAATAAAAGCCGACTACTTGATGATGCGCTTACATTCCGTGATCGAAGCGCGTCTACATAGGTTTCACGTTAAAATTTGGGGCAAGACAATATTGCCCTAAAGGCGCAAATAACCTTATTTTGTAGACGATACTTTTAAATACCAATATATATTTTTTTTATCACTGCGTCTTAAAACCTGTCCAGGCTATACGCAAACACCAATAATATTATGGCTCAGCGTTATTGGAGACAACCCTAAACACGATGCTCTCTGAAACTAACACGTCTTTTCAGGTGTCAGTAGAGAGTTCAAGTTGAGATTGTACACATTAACTCCAGCAGAATATCAGCTTAAATACATGTTTATTTCAATGTAAAATGTTGATAACTAACAAACGTTAAAATAAATACGGTTTCACAAAAATTATTGTCAAACATCATTTATAGAACATTGCCTCAGGAAAATAACCAAAATGTTTTCTAGAAAGAAATACAACTTATTTACGTTGGTTCAAACCTAGCCGGGGTCTACGTATTTTTCTTGAACGATAAACACTCTTAGCACAACTTCCTTCGTAGGGGAAGCAAAGCCGTCAGTCCCATGTCGATTATGACACGTAAAAGAACCCCGGAAGGTATGTAAATATACTTTTACCGGCAAAATTGGCCAGTCCCTTTAGTTCTCGAGCATAGAAATTATCGTTTGATGAAATAATCAGTCGGTTTGGAAAGTGTATGTTAAATGCCTCTGTGCTACATCATTCTTAGCCCAGTTTGGGGAAAGATTGGCCAGTACTAATGTACCGTTGTCCAGGGGACGCCTGAATGTACTAATCGTACATCCTTTCCGTGTCCTGATGAGATGAGGTGATGGTGAGTATGAAGGTGTGGAACCAGTGGAAACTCTTAATCTTATATTAAGCCTAACTAACTAAAGGCAAAACTTGGTAACCGTTGGAGTAGTTCCCTTTTCTGGAAAAATACTTAAGGTGGGGTGCTAGTGAGCGTGAGTTTAGGGCAGTATGTTTTAAGTTTTGATAGCATAAACATTTTTCGATCAAA
>CABFWB010007582.1:0-15037 GCA_902151455.1 Timema bartmani
ATTATTCCGTTCAGAAATCTTACGAGTTTATAGAAAGAGAGAGAAAGTCTGTGCGGTGTGCCGTACCATTTATTTATGTTCCAATTCAGTTGTATTTACTGACAAAAGACCAATTTTCAATGGAATGGTGAACTAAACGGTAAATACAGCACACATATGACTTATTATTCCTTGAACGTTTATGCCTTGCCGCTATTTCCCTTCCACCAGACTAAGATTATTTATCTATGTGTGTGACGTCTCTAAAGGCAAAGCTGTTATGGGTTACAATTCTTGTTGCTCCTGGTGGCTTTCGATTTATGCTTGGTCTAGGTGTAATAATTATATTGCACTCTTTGCCCGTCATAAAAATAACGTGATAAATATCATATTTTGACTATATAACACATTATTCCCTTCTTAATATTTTTATTGCCATTTCTACCCTCTGAATATAGCCTCCAGGCGCATTTGAAATCATGATTTTAGATAGTACATACGATAAGTTCATTTAGTTTTACCGGTGTGGTGGCATTTAAGACAAGCAACAGAAGAGGTTCTTTCCCTCACCACCAGGATAATAAAATGGTAAAAGCAGACAAGTAGTGACTCCAATAGGATGTTTTGAGCATTGATAAATGAGGTTGGAAGACAGGAAAAAAAAATATGTCAGGGGGTTGAAATTGAAAGAAACAAATTGCTCCGTCAGGAGACGTTGAGTAAATGCCCCTTCGGAAAAACAAACATGTCAGAGGAAGAAAGTTAAGATATCATTGATAACATTGAAGTCACGTTGGAGGCAGAATGTTCCTCTTGCGACGATCATGGTCCTCTAAAAGGTATTGAGAAAAGTAGCACCCACATTATGGGCACGTGGACCAAAGAGTCTAAGACGTCAACTTTATCTGGTCTGGTTTTCCGGGGGCGGAAGATTAGGTCTGGTTAAATTGAATCAGTTTTTTCTTAATTTTTTCCATCCTACCACTACGCAAATTCGTGTACATTTTATATTAAATTTTATCTCTATCATTCCTACCTCATTAGTATAATAAATATGCACCGTAATGTTCAACTGGCCTATCTAACGCTAAGCTGGGAGGGGCCACGAGTTAGTACCCCGATCGGGTGCACAAAGGGTGGCGTTTCCATGAAAGTGGCTCTCCACCCTTTCTCAAGGCAAATTCTGTTGCGTTTTCCTCTTTTCATATCTTTCTCGTACCAAGCCGGTAGATCAAGTCGTTAAAATCACATGTCCGTCCCTCGTGTCTCAGATAGAGGGCTTGGCAGGTTGGTTTTAGTAAGGGTTGGAACAAATTAAGTGATAATATCTATCAAAAGTGACAGCTGCGGATCATATGATTTGACGTATGAACACGTTAAATTTGATCAAGTAGCTTTTCTAGCCATCAAGTTACTATGAAAATAATTGTACTGTAGTTAGTAAGTATCTGGAACAGTAGTAAGAGGTCAGGTGAATTTTAAAATGTAATTTAAATTTACAGATATTTTTGTGATGATTTTCAAAACATAAAATAGAGGAGTGAAACTCTGAAACACTGTGTCAACTGTTGTCAGTCAGCGTCACTCTCATATTATACCGGATTTTTGGCGACAGGGAGGTCGGGTGTTTTTCCCTAAATGGTGTACCACTCTCACGATATGCAAATTCGGGTGTATTCCCCCTAATTCTACCTTTCTCATCCATACCCCAGTCAGTGTATATCATTATGTAGATATCCTGGATGGGTAGTAAGGCGTGGATCAAACACAAAATATAGAGGGAGTGATATTTATTAGGATATAAATAAAATTTTGAAAATATATACATGGGTGGCTTCTTTTAAGGACATAAATTCAATGCTTATTTTTTATTAATACAGAAATTTCATTTTCACCTCTAAAGTGAGGCAGCGGGTCAGTGAAAGGTTATATATATATGCCTATACATTATTATTACTATACATTATTATTACTATACATTATTATTACTATACATTATTATTACTATACATTATTATTACTATGATTAGCACCCGTTCGGGTTGTACGCACTTACGCTAATGTGTAATGGTAGGGTGATTGTGAGATGAAATGGAGGACCTACAAGTTTTACGTGGGATCCGAACCACGGTGGAGGGCTGGCATTCCACACATTCACAAGTTGTGATTAATACACGTCAAAGGTGAAGGTAATCAAATAAATCTGTGCCTGGACCGAGGATTAAAGCCCGGACCCCAAGCAGGGAAGTCTGACTCCTTACCCCTAGACCACCAGGTCACCCCATATGCCTATACAAAATATAATACTAACCGTCCGTCCAACACTTGTCGGCTACGCCGTTTTTACTCTAGAATGTGGCGGAGGTGAAATGAACACGGTTGCGACTTGCGAGTCTTCGGGCAAAAGTTTACTGGAGACACCGTTTTACCCCTGCTAGCGCTACAGTGACATGATAATAAAGTATCGGGAACTCTACTCTATCGCTTCTTAGCCATAGGACTCGTTGGAGTGGTGCGATGAGGTCCCGGCTTCTCGGTTGGTTGGCAAGGGTTCGAACAATAGTTTCTTTTGACTAACACGTGTTTTCTGAACACAGGTCTACATCAGAACATGGCCTACAAATTGACTTAAACTAAGACAGTGCTACTTAATGCTAAAAAGTCTACAATATCACCAGAAATTTGAAGTAGTCAAAAATACGAGCTAAAAAAATAATCATCCCTAAAAATGGAACCAAGCTCTTTAAACTGAGCAGTCGATATTTAATAGCTTTATGCAATCAATTTAATAGTTCCGACATTATAATTGGTATCATTCACACCTGTGGGCATGTGGACCAAGCCGTCAGTCTCGTATGCTCCGGTTTACCGGTGACGAGCAGGTCATGGTTCGAATTCTGGTTGAGCATATTAAGTTGGAGTTTGTCTTAAAGGTTTCTAGCTATCTCTCCACGTGAATGCAAGTACACTTCCTATGAACTTTTAACTTTCTCATAACTACGCTTTTAGGGTAAAATGCGGATACCCTGGCAGTTTGTAAAAAGTGGAGATTGGACTTTGTTTGAATGACTATCCACATGGTTGTACAGTCATAAACAAAACTACATTTTAAAGTCTAGTTGTGCACTTAAGATATAGTTTGGGTACGGAGGAGGAGCAGGGGGCGATTTATATAAAAAATATAAAAAACTTGTAGACCTCGTTTTCTACTCGTCCGAGCTATCCGCACTAATGAGGTAGGGATGAGTAAGGTAGAATTAAGATTGTTTGTGTGGAGGAATAGTGGAAAACAGTCAGAAAAAATCACCCCAGTACATCCGGCTGGGATTAGAGTTTCAATTTACTTTTCACCGGCAAACCAGACGAGAAGAAACTTAAGACTTAGAGGCTCTATATCGTCAATATACATATTGGGTAGTATGAAGGAGACTAAACACAATCCTGCCCTTCACCGGTGGTCACACGATCTAAGACTTCAAGCCGTATTACCGTTGATGGAGATGTCAAGGTTTGGATCCAAGCCGGGTACACTGGAGGATGGTCCTCCACATTAGATTTATAATTGCGAGTTTTTCTTCTATTCTCAACGGCAATACGGATGAATTTCCTATAAAACTTCTCTTGCCATACTTATCACTGAAATTAAGTCGTTAATAATCATGATTATAAATGTGTTGACTAAAAAATAACTAGGTAGTCCCTTGACTCTCTATAAGAACACTGGGGGGTATCCTTGAACATTCACCCTCCTCCTCCTGTTCCCTTTGTAATGGCATGAATTTGAAAATCAAAGCTCTTTGATCTAGACAGGCCCAGTGTTTCCTTCTTTCAATAGAAATTGACTCATTGACTGACCTTACTACCATATGTGGGACCGGTTATTAAGGAGGGAATGGAAGGGATATCCACCAACAATAAGAAACACCTGTAAACGAGCTCAATAAAAGTAATAACAATAATTATAACCAACCAAACTTTGTGTGTAGATGTGTCATTGTTCCAAGAATGTGGACACCAGCTACCCCAGGCGTGTTCTCGTCTCCTAGCAACCAATTGATCTTCTCTTGTCTGTTGAAGGCCTTCCCAAACACCCTTCACTGCCTCAGGGTGAGATGCCCCCCCCCCCNCCAAACACCCTTCACTGCCTCAGGGTGAGATGCCCCCCCCCCCTCTCACTCAACCTTGCATTGTCGAAGATTAGTACCACCCGGCCTCGGACGAAGTCGTGATCACTGAATTTCTGGGCTCTAACCACAATCTCCCACCATCTTTGGAAGAGATCGGTTGAGGATTTAGTCTCTTGCATAGTAATGTGAAAATAGGAAGAGTTTGAGTGATTCGGAGTTCACCATGAGGTGCCAGGTAAGAAGCGCAGGGCCCCGGGCACCTTGTACTCGTCTGTGCCGTGTCTGCCTACTGAGTTAGGGAGGCTGGGTTCATTTCCCGGTGTGGGGAATTGTCGACCGAGTGACAAGGTGTACTGTCTAATCTATGATTAGACTAGCCTGTACGTCATAAGGTATTTCGTATAGAAAGTTCACTAGAATAAGTGGTTGTGGTTTTTGTGGTTGCGCGCCACGTCTTACACCTCGTCTGGCCTAACCACATATTTTACAGTCGTGGGCCAAGTATATGGAAGGTAGAAAAAATGTACCCACATTTGAGTGGAAAGAAAGTGGGACATCGTTTAGGAAAAACTACCCTCAGTACACCCGACTGGGATCCGATCCCCGAACCCCAGCTCACTGTAAAATCCAGACAAAAAGAGCCTGATGTTAAATCCACGTGCCACCGATGCGGGCGGGAACTAGTTTATCGCTGATAGCTGCTGTAGGCCCTAATCACTCTACCATCCTGTTTCTTCAGGCTGAGCTGGACACATTTCTTTTAATTTCTTCCGGAAATTTTCCTACCTGTTTTAATGGAAGGAATGCCCTCGATACATCCCAAATTTACTGTTTCCCCTTAAATTTAATTTATCCTAAAGACTTTAACACCAGAAACGCTAACAAATGGTTTAAAATAAAGTCATAACATATATTCCAGTTCTATTCTCACATTCACGTATCGAGTCCAGTGCTTGATCGTTAAATGTGTCACTAACGGTGGATCTGCTGTGGACCTGAATATGTTAATATTTCAATGAGTTTGGGTCAAGCCCTTTGGCTTCTCCACTATTTATTATGTTTTTGTTTGAGTTAAACCATAATATATTTTTAGATTAAAAAAAGCAAACAATTAAGATTTTGAAAATATTTATATTTTTATTTGAAACAATTACCAGGAAAATTATTAATTATTTTGAAATCCTGTTAAAGAATATAAAACTCAGAATAAATAAAACAATAGTTTTACCGGGTGTTCTCTATGGTTGTGAAACATCACCTCTTACCTTGCATGACAAAAATAAATTTAGGGTGTTCGAATACAAGGGGCTTAGGAAGTTATTTGGTAAAAATAAATAAATTAGGATACTGGGTAGTGAACAAGGTTACATAATTATGAGTTACATAACTTGTACTCATCACAAGACACTGCTACGATAATCATGTCTCGCAGATTACGGTGGGCAGGAATGCAGCGTGAATGGGATAATCTAGAACCATGTTTAGGGTATTGTCTGGTAAACCCAATGGGAAGAGACCATTGGGAAGAATTAGATGCAAATGGGAGGATAACATTAGAAGATACCTGAAATAGATAGGGTGTAAGATGGTGGACTGAATAGTACTCGCTCAAGATAGGGATAGGTGGCGTACATCTGTGAGTTTTGCAATGATCTTTCGAGTTCCTAAATGCCATAGAGTAGGTAAATATTAAGAAAAGTGTGTGCTCTATTTTTTAGGTATCTGATGATCCTTTTAAAATGGTTACGTCTTGCTACTGCCAGGGCTCAAACCCCGACATATTCATCACTAACAATACCGTATCTTGCGAGTTTTAAATAGCAGCATTTGCTATATGCTTCAGGAAGAAAAATAAATTCGTGTCTACGCGATTGAGTTAGTATCGATGTTTATGACCAAAGCTCTTGGTATTGCGGTTGGTCAGGAACATTTGTGATCGAGACGATATCCAACCTTGGATTGATAATGCTTTTATTGACCAAACTAGATATCTCGGTTTCAACCAATGAGCTGGGAACTGAGTGCCAATTTTAGAACAGCATTTCACTTCATGTTGATTTGAACGAGTATACGTTGTTAATAATAATAATAATAATAATAATAATAATATTAATAATAATAATAATAATAAAAATAATTTATAGTGATAAATATAAATAATTATTTTGTAAAACGTTAGAAGTGAAGTTAGACCACTGTTGCCCGGGATGGCCGGCATGTCATTTGCCTTCTTTGTTCAACTTCCTTTCTTGGCGGATCAACCGTATAGTAAATACTGGCCTTCTGATCCGTAGTACAGGCATTTCATTTCGTTTCATTCCGTTTGAATGGGTCACGCGGCCTCGGAAGCTTTAATGCAGCTGCAAAGGCCTTGACTTGACTTATATTCCCTGACAAACAAGTTCAAACAAATACAGCGATAGACGAGGATACTCCTTCCTTCCTTCCATCGTGTCCTCGTCTCGTTCTTTGGCCGGCACAAGGCCCCAGGTACTTTACACAAGACAATATAATACAAGCAAGGATTCCCCACAGATTCGTTACATCTTCTGTAGCTGAACTGTTGTATAAACATCTGACGATATTTATGCTGTCATGATATCATATGTTTGCTCAATTTTGGAAGATAATAATTGAAAACAAAAGTTGTTGTAGTTGGATGTCCGGTTCTAAGGATCGAGTTTATTAATGTTTGATTTTGATGGCTTTTTTTTTTAGTAGGGAGGCAATTTATGAAGCGTTAACAATAGCCCTTGTTGATGATTCATTAGGGGAGATTCGTTATATTGCATTTTTTTTTGGGGGGGGGGCATTTTGGAATGAGGGAATTGGTCTTATTTTAGTTAGAAAAAATAAATTTAAAAAAGATGGCTTAGATGATGATGATGATGATAGAGCTCTAATAATTGCGTCAATTTAGTTTAGGTAGTAGATGGGATTCTCGTTCATTATCCATTATTATTATTATTAGCACCGTGTCTTACTACCCATTCGGGTTATACGCACTTACTCTAATGTGTAATGGTAGGGTGATTGTGAGATGAAATGGAGGACCTACAGTTTTACGTGGAATCCGAACCACAGTGGAGGGCTGGCATTCCTCACATTCACAAGTTGTGATTAATACACGTCTTGTCAGAGGTGAAGGAAGGGATTGGCAATCAGATAAATCTGTGCCGAGACCGAGGATTGAATCCCGGACGTCAGCTCAAAAGTCCGACACCTTACCCCTAGACCACCAGGTCACCTTCATTATCCAGGGTGTTGTGAACTTATCTGAACTGTCACCGACAACAGCACAGACGGATACATTTCACGTAGACATCCCTTGATACCAGGTGTATTACTCTAGTTTTCCATCCAGTAGGCTTACTAAACACAAGGCCCTGGCCACTTAAATGTTGTCTGAGTCTGACTACTTACGTTGGTTTTTATGATGTCAGTGTCACAATAGAGGTACATTGGAAATGTATTTCTCATATGACTTAGCGCTCAAGTTTTCTCATCCCATCTCCATAACAACGCCAGTACTTTTATATATATAAACGGACAAATCAAAATTAAAACCAAAATAAGCTAGATGTGTGAGATGAGCCACTGTTACACGCACGCGGGAGCCGTGCCTACGAATGTGATTGCTGCGCTCGCCACCAGAGTGTGCGTTGTTTAGAAGGAGGCCATTCTGCCCGACCAAGATCTGGTGCGCTCGTAAATCTCCGCGGTTTAAAAACACGAGAGGGTCCAGACGATTAGCGGCACCGTGATGCTCTCTATCGCTTTTATACTCGTGCAACTTCCACACAATCATTGGGAGCGGGCTGAAGAGGGGAGGAGGGTGATGCTGAAGAGATGACGACTGACTGGATAGGGGTAGAGAGGGGGTATCATTTATAAGGTGAATTATTGTTATTATTGTGAGCGTGTGTGTGGGAACATCTGCTTCTGTGGTCTAAAATTTTAGGGGGAGGGAAAGCTTATCTCAAGGTCACCTATCTTATAGAGAGACTACAGTCCAATTTTCCTAGAAAGGGCCTTATGTGCCAGATATAAAAGCTACTAGATCTACTTTCACGTTTTCATTTCATAAGTCAAGTCAAGTGAGCTTCATCTGTCACATTTGGTAGATATTATTAATAACTTTAAAATAGGAAAATGGTATCAATTTTTGCAGCAAAAATGTTTTAATTTTCTAAAAATGTTATTAATGAAAATTGGACTTTACTAAGAGTGGTTTAAACCATTTCTGTGTTTTGAGTAATACGTCTATAGGACCCTTGTTCGACTCCAGGTATTGTTAAAAACAATATATTACTGTATGTTCATTCTGTCCCCTAGCTAATATTATTCCTGACACTAGAGCTGTGTATTTAGTATTATTAATACAAAAGGAGCTACACATCACATTTTCTTATTAATATTCAACAACAAAACAAAAAATAAACAAGATATTACATATTAATCAAAACGCTTCGATTGCGGGGATAAAGAAAATAGTAAAAGAACAAAAATTCAAGGATATAAAATAGAGCACTGAATTACAAAGGGGGTTTTAGCATACATACTCCGAATCGTCTACCGTAGCCCTGAGACGTGTTGCATACGTCCAGAAATCCCGCGCTATTACAAGTGGTCTGTAAATTCTAAATAATATGGCTCACGCCAAAATGAAGGTGAAGGGTATGAAATACAATTCAAAACCTTACTTACTTTTACTTACTCTACGGCATTAGGAACTCGAAAGTTCATTGCCACACCCACAAAAGTACGCCCGCCACCTTTGAACGATCTCTATCTTTAGCTAGTTCTATCCAGTCCACCTCATTACACCCTATTCCTATCTTTAGCTAGTTCTATCCAGTCCACCATCATTACACCCTATTCCTATCTTTAACTAGTTTTATCCAGTCAACCTCATTAAACACTATCCCTATCTTGATCTAGTTTTATCCAGTTCACCTCATTACACCCTATCCTTATCTTGAGCTAGTTCTATCCAGTCCACCTCATTACACCCTATCCTTATCTTGAGCTAGTTCTATCCAGTCCACCTCATTACACCCTATCCTTATCTTGAGCTAGTTCTATCCAGTCCACTTCATTATAACCATATTTCTATCAGGTACATTCTAATGTTATCCTCACATCTGCATCTAGGTATTCCCAATGGTCTCTTACCCTTGGGTTTGCCAGTCCGTACCCTGAACACGGGTCTATATTCTTATATAAACGCTGCATTTTAAATAATGTTTTAATCTAAATGTCGTTGTTGTGAGATCAAAGTAAATTAATATAATCATAAATCCAACCCTTCTCAAACAAATCAAGTTATTTTTAACAGGGTCACAATAGACAGGGACTCACTGGAAAACCCGGAGGACTGAGCAAACACAGGTAATTTTGCAAAGAAAAAAAGGATACTTTTATTTAAAAGAAAAGGCGAATTGAAGAACAAAGCCCGTTGTTTTGCATACACGTCATTGCACATGTCTTTCCCCACCCAATTACCCCCTCCCCACACCCCATGACATTGAGTTGCGCAATGACTGCATGTATTTACCCATCAAGCTCAAATCATTGTGTTCTAAACACCAATGACATGAAGTTACACTTATCAATTTTATGACAAATGTAATTTAATCCTGCATACTTCTCTCTAAAATACTTATAAAAATTGGATACCAATATGTAAAAATCTGTAAAGAAAAAAAAACAAACAGAAATTTGTATTCCGTCATAGTGGGCACGCGGTATAAATGTCAAGCTAATTTAGTCTGGTTTAATGGTGATGGTAAGGTCAGGGTTTGAATTCCAGCCGGGTGTTCTGAAGGTGGTTTTTACCTAAATGTTTTTCCGTTCTCCTATACATTTGCAATTTCATTTTCTTTAAAATCCTATCTTCCTCATCCTTATCCTACTAGCGTTATGTATTCGTATAAGCCCCAACGGGTACTAAGCGGCAGTGGGGCAAAAAGGTGGGAGGGGGGGGGAGATGTATCCCTGTAAAGAACATTCTTAAAATATTTGAGTATTGTATTAGTGGTTTCAGAACCGTCACTCCCTTAAGAAATACAACAATGTGGGGGTATTTCACCTAAAGTAGGTGGCGCCCTTAATCGGTATTGGATAAATGATCGACTCTTCAGTAAAGATTAATCCACATATAGTCCATATGTCATAGGTCTGCTATAAAAAGTAAACAAATCTACTCTCATGTATCCATTCGCCAAACCATATACTCTGCAAGACCTTATTTATTGATTTGTTGTCACTTTTCGTCGTCACAACTTTCACAGCAATCCGTTTGTTTTTAATTCTGTTTTTATTTCAACTGTTTTAACATTTGATGCTCGCTGTCAGCTACCACCATTATAATGGTGAATGGATTCTACCGGTCCATAGTTCGTACTCGAGCTTACAATAACAGTTAGATGTGTCCGTAAGTCTATGCTCCGTAAAGTCTGTAGGAAGTTATATCAAATTCAACCTTATAATCATCGTAATTGCGGCAAACTAATCCGTGGCAAACCCCCCTCTCCCCCCCACATATGGCCACGCAGACTAAGGAGTCAGTCTCATCGGTTATATTTTGTCTGCAACAATGAGATCAGGGTTCAAATCCCAGTCAGGTAAACTGATGGAAGTTTTTATAAATATTTTTCCCATCCTCCCTACTCGTAAATCCGGGTGAATTTAATATAAATTCCATTTTCCTCAGATCTATATTACTACGGTAAATATACGGATAGTCCAGACGAGTAGTAAGACGTGGTGCATTAAAAAAAACGAACATCTAAATGAAAAAAGCACCAATGGCATTGAAGTCTTTATCTCAATTTTTTAAACGTGACATTTTTCATTTAGCTACCTTTAATAGGCCTATAGCAGAATTTCTGTTAGAAAGAAATTTCTAGAATATACACGCTTTTTTTGCTGTCAAAATCGATAACATTTTACTAGTTGATTAGAATAATTTAATATATATAGATTATTTATCAATAGTGACAGCTGTGAATTACATGATTTGACGTATAACTGTATTAAAATGGTTTTAGTTACTTTTCCGAGTGTAAAAAATGTTTCTCCGTATCTGAATCACGCTGTAGTTTAGTACTCAAGGTCATCTAGTCTGGTTTGCCATTGACGGGGAACTCGGGGTTCGATTCCTAGACGATTGTACTAAGATTATATTTTTAATAAATGGTGTATCATGAAAATGCAGGTATATTTTATCTAAATTATATCTTCTTCATTCCTAATCATTTAGTATAGTTGAATGCGCATAGCCCAAACGGGTGATAAGATACATAGTTTAAAATAACTTAGTACTTAATTCCAAGAACTCTACTAAATAAATCTTTATTTGAACGAATAAATCAAAAACTGAAGTTATTAAAATTTTGGCTATGGCTACTGAATTTGCTGAAACTGTTTTATTTAGAGCTTTAATGATATATATCGGATGGAGTGCAATGTCGAAATTTAAATAGATGGATGACTCGAAATACGTTACAGATACGGAGCTACAAAATATGTACATGTTGTTTTATATGTTGCTGTGCTAGGTTAAGTTTGTTTGTAAGCCATATACCAGGAGTCGGCAAACTTTTTGGGCCGTGATCAACTTATCGATTTATCAAAGGTCTCGCGATCACTCATAGTTTCTCCACTCTACGTTTATTTTTTTGGTTTATACCTTCCTTCAATTAAATCTTTCTTAAAAAATGTAGTAGAAAAAAATAGAAAAATATTAAACTATTTAAATTTAAAAAAAAACCTGCCGATTATGACCGATAAAGGTAGTTTTGGTCACATTTAAATGTTATTTGAAAGCATTCGATGTATTTGTGAGCTTAGAAGACTCACTGATGACTTTTAGTTATAATTTACAGTGGTTTCCTTACGTGATCGACTATAAATTGCTGCGAGATAAAACGGTCGATCACTATCGACTATTTGCCGACCACTGCTATATACTTACAGTATGTAACACTATGTTTAAAACTGTACTTTGAATGTATTACTAATAATATTTCCAAGTTTATTTTTCTCCACAGTGGCATTCCAATCGCACAATAAGAATGCCTCAGTGGTTGGGGGTACCGGGAAAATAATAGTGTCACATGATTTATTGTCTTAGTACTGCAGTAATCGTCGTGATATCACATGACACTTGACATGACATACGACACAGTGAGGATGAAAAGGAGGGGGAGCGGGGTAGACGTGAGTCACGATAATAGTGGCGTGGTGTGACAAGTAATGTCGGGATTACAACCCTTCACACCGATGTGTAGAGGCGAGTCATTCATACACATCTCTTTGGGGGGAAGGGGTGACCCTAAACACACACAAAATTTCTTAAATATTTAGGGCTGTGTAACTCCCTGCCTTGCCCATGACTTACATTTCTTTGCCCCATATGAGATAAACACTAACATAGCCTGCACCGGTGATCGCGCAGACTAAATGTTATCTTTTCACCTAGTCTAGTTTGCCGGTGATGGGGAGGCCGTGGTTTAAATACTGGCTAGGTGGCTAGGAGTGGTTTTTCCTCCCAGATAGTTTACCACTCTTTCTTAATACAAATGAGTGTACATTTCCTTTAAAATAACCAAACTTCCTCGTATTTAGCCCATTTGTGAAATTAAAATCATAAAGCCCAGACAAGTAGAAGAATGTGGAGAGAAAAAAACCTACGTATATAACTAACATTGGTGAGGGCGCAGATTAAATGTGCGATTAATCTAGTCTGATTTGCCTGTGATGGAGCGGTCAAGGTTTAAATCTCGGGTGGGTGCACTGGTTATTTTTTTTTCCGAATGTGATTTACTTGCGTAAGCGTGACACGGGCTATTTTAACATCATCTCTCCACTCTAATTCTGTTGCATTTATTTTAATTAACCTTCTCATCCCTACTATATAGGATTAGGCTTCTAAATAACTCTTTGGTTATAGCTCATGTACTAAAATAGAAAATCAAAATGTTAATGTACTGTACTTTCTCGCAAATAGCTTTTTGTATTAAAAGTATTAACTGTGATAATGTACTTAAATCTAATTTAGTATTACATTTATTTATTTGTGCAAATTTTAATAATTTATTTATGGACTTAGCGAGTTCTCGTGCAACGCTTTCTAAAAATAATTACTATATTACTATTGTAAAGTTTACTTTAGAATTTGTCCAAGCTTGCATCATTGCAATTATCATTGTCTTTTAATCTAGTTCATGTCTATGAAGTGTTCTTTCCGTTACCCTGAAAGATAGGTAGTTTACCCTGACAGGTAGATAGTTTGCACTGAAATGTAGGTAGTTTACACTGAATGGTAGGTAGCTTACACTGAAAGGTAGGTACAGTAGCTCCACGACTTATTTGGTGCTGACTGACAGCTCACAGCTGACTTCTGACACTCAACATTTAGGTATATACCTAAATTTTGACTGTCAGAAGTTATAGCTGTTAAACACATGTTTTTTGTAGATCATATGGTTCAACGTAGGGATTAATAATTTGGTCTGGTAACGTTTCAAAGCCGTCAGCTGTGAACTGTCAGTCAGCACCAAATAAGTCATGCATAGGGTTTAGCTTACACGGAAATGTAGGTAGTTTACCCTGACAGGTAGGTAGTTTACCCTGAAATATAGGTAGTTTACCTTGACAGTTAGGTAGTTTACCCTGAAAGGTGGGTAGCCTACACTGAACTGTAGGTAGCTTAATTTGCTTGGTTCCAATCTGGTGTAGGCTATAAGATTGGGCCATAGTGAAATCAGTAGTGGCAAAGCATTTACTGTTTGGGGTAAACGGAGTTTACATACTTTATAAAAGAATAATAAACGAAAAATTAAATAAGATCTACGCATAATATAGCTACTTGCAAAATTTAATGAGTCAAGCGAATAATTTTATGACTTGGTATTTATTTAGACTCAACCAAACTTTACCTAAAATCTACGATGGGAAAACGCAAGGCCACACAACTTTACAAACAAAATTATTTGGATTTTTAAATGTTTCTTTTCTCTGTTCTTTACCTTCATATTAATCTACACATGCACGTTTTAATAATAAATCACATAGTTTTGGATTTGTTTATCAGCATCCAACACACACACACACACTTCTCTATTTCTTAAATAACTATTGTAGTCTATAGCAATTATTTTTTTCCACCACGTCTTGGTATCCGTTTGAGCTACGCGCTTACATCAATCACACTAATGGGGTAGGAACAAGGACGGCAACATTTGAGAGGAAATGCATCCGTATTTGCGTGGAATGGGAAACTATTGAGGAAATACCACCCACAGTACACACATCCGGGATTCATGCTATAACAACCTCGTCAGCAGCAAACACGACACTTACTAACGGATGTATCTAAGAAGTAGGATGAGGAGGATAACGTAAACTAAATGCACCAGTATTAATGCCAAGAGAAGAAGGTTGGACGAGAGTGAAAAGCAAATGTGAAATTCCACTCCTAGTACACCTGTCCATTATTATAAAATCCGACCCGTCAATAGCAACTGAGGACAACACAAGGTTAAGGTAGGTATGAAGGGAAGTTAGAAACGGCTAATGTTTTGCAGTTTTTATAGCAAAACTTATTTTTTTGGTCAAAATAAATAAAATATAGTTTCTTTACAAATACATATAGTTTAATTTTCTTCATATGGTTATATCAACAGTTGTTGAATATCTGTCATGAACATAGTGGCATTAGTTGACAAACTTTTTAAATGAGGAAAAAAAGTTGTCATTAAATTCCAGGGTACCCTTGACAGATATTCAAGAACTGTTACCTCATCATGTGAAGAAAATTAAACGCTATGTTTGTACTAAAGCAATATTTGATTTATTTTGACCAAAAAAATGTTTGATATAAAAACTGGAAAACAATGCCCTTTTCTCCCGTTCCCTGCATCCCC
>CABFWB010007583.1:0-23806 GCA_902151455.1 Timema bartmani
TACATAAATAAAAATATTTTATTTAAAAAATATAACCCGTTACATAAACGTATTCACGTACAACACACGGCCGTGTCCATCACACAGCCACACCCCATTTTTTTTTTACAAAACTTGGAGTTTTAAATATTTTTAACGGAAATTCCTAAATTAATTAATTTTATTCAATGTTTGGATTTAATTTTATAACAAATTGACTACCTCAATATTTCATTTTGTTTTATAAATAAATTGTACAATTATATTAAATTTATTTAAAAATTTGAATTTGTGTGGTTCTAATTTTTTTTTACAAAAAATGTTACCATAAAAAATATTGTTGTACTTATTATTATTACGTGTTCTGTCTTACGACAGGTCCATTCCTTTTGTCAGTAAACGTATACCGCTAATGTGCTTTGTCCTCTGCCTTCTTAAGCTCCCAGAATGTTCTCTTTCCTTCAAGTCATCCATTATTTGAATCCTCCTCCTTCCTAAGCTCCTCTTGCCCTCAACCTTGACTTCTATGACGTGCACAAGACAGTTCCTCCTAAGGATGTGCCCGATCCAGTTTGTACTTATCTATGGTTTGTGCATGGATCTATGATATAAATTCAACTTTAAATATTTACTTTACAAATATTGCTCAGTATTAATTGAACTCGTAAAAAAACAACTCATTTTCCTTAAAACTCAACCCGAAAAATACCTAATTACACAATGCACACTCCTATTTAATAAGGCCTAAACTTCCCTACTTGTAATAAGGCAGGGAGGAAGAGGGGAAATAAGGGTGAAGGGGAAAGAGGGGAGACAAAGAGGGGGAATAAAGAGAAAAAAAAAGTTTAGAAAGGAGACATCGAAATCAGGCTTTATATACGAAACATTCCTACTTTAAGCCTCTTTCAGTTTCTTGAACCTTTGCTAAGTCCCTTCATATCGAACACGGAAAAGCATGCAACATAAGTCGAAAAGTTTTGCAAATATATCTTTATTTTTTTTCTCTTCCTCTTTCTTTTTCTAGACTTGTGAAGCTTTTAAAAAAAAACACACTAGAAAACCACTTCAGTGGTCACATGGTCTAAGACGCCACTCTCACAATAGACTGGATGAAGGGTTTCAAATCCTGATCGGGTGTACTAAGGCTAGTTTTATATCAATGGTTTTCTGTTGTCCCTTTACGCACATGTTGGTACATTTAATTTAAATTCAATGTTACTCATTTCTAGAGAATAGTAGGCCTATATATATATATATAGGATATGTGGATAGCCCGAATGGATTGTAAGGCGTGATTTAAAAAGAAACAACTAGAAACATTCTACGCAGCTTTATGTAACATTTATTGTATAAAGCTCAGTAAATGAGCTAAGAAATAAATAACGAGGAAGGTCATTGTATTAAGAACAGTGACGTGTCGTGGAGTGCTGCCACGGTAGTCAGAGTTTGTTAAAAACTGTACACACTGATATATTATCAACCATTTGGTCCCCCATTTGACTAATAATATATAGGCTCAGCTCTGCGAACCTAGAATGGAAAAAAACGTATTTCGCTAGACACCTGACCAATCAATGAATGTCTGAGTGATGAGAACATTAGCACAGGCTTAGTTTAAACTAATGTACTGAGAATAGAAGGTAGCTCCAGACGAAGAAAGACGTCTGATTGGCTGAGCTTGATTTAAACATGTGAAGAATTGAACTCTGTTCATACTGGAGCAATGTTTTATTTATTTTGGCCCAAAAAAAAGGTTTTTGCCATAAAACCTGCAAAAACACTGGCCTTTTCTCGCGTCCCCTTCCATACCACCTTAAACCAGGGGCCGAAGTTTCTGTCTCTTGTTGGCTTGCAATACTAAACCGACAATATTAGGACTGAACACTTAATATACTATTTTTATTTTAGCACCCCAAGTGTCTCAGCGGTGATGAGCGAACTCGAGCACTCCCGACTATGTTCGAACAGTCCCGACTGTATCCGAACACCCCTGGCTGTGTCCGAGCTCTCCCGAATATGTTCGAACACTCCCGACAATATCCAAACACTCCCGACTATGTCCGAACGCTCCCGACTATGTTTGAACGCACCTCAGATAGTGATCTCTCCCTCGTCTACTAGAATATTCATTTGTCAGTTCAACGTAAATTTGTATAAAAACGTAATATTTTTCTTCCCATATGAAGCAAAAATATTTTATAAAATAAACTTAAAAATACGCATTTATTTCATTATTTAATTATGTAAAATATAAATCTGTAGACCTACTTGGCATTTTTTTTCTCTCTTGAAATAACTTTATATTTTTCATGAGCCGGTAGGCCGCAAGTTGAGGAGCTCTGCTTACCTTAGCAATATTCCACGTCACGGCACTGCTCATAATGACGGTTAAGAGTTTATAGTCATGACGTGACTCTACGCCAGCCTAATGGACATATATAACACTATAAATGGGAGGGTATGATGTCCTTGCGCAATGTGGCACCATCTATGGCAAGCCTTGCACGATGAATATGCACCTGGTGATGTCGCGTATCAAATAAATAGCAATGACCTGACTTGAATGCTCATTGTATGTCATATCTATAACTTAATCATCTTTAGATTGTGATGGACCTAAGAGCATGCCATGATAATATATCACATCTAAACCTTATGTACCGTTAGATTGTTTTAGATAAACGCAACATGTTATGATATACCATCCGAGTGTTTTTCAAAATGTACTCCGTGGAGCCCATCAGACTTCGCCATAGCTCTCCCAGGCTCCGTGAGGCAATTATAGAATATTCTCTATTTGTTTTTCACAATATAAATAACACCAGTAACTAGGATTGTCAATTTTTTTTCCCTTCAAATATGAATAAAGGATTTCCAAAGGTGAAGCCAGAAAATGTGACGTTTTCCGTTTGTTTTATACTTGTAAAATTTAATCGTCCTTTTTTTTTTTTGGCACCGCTTCTTACTACCCGTTTGGGCTGTACGCCTATACACTAATTACGTTAATGTGTTAAGGATGAGTAAAGTTAAATTTATAGGAAATGTACATGCATTTGCGTGGATGGAGTGTTTAAAGCCATTTTTGTAAAAACTCTCCCCAACTCACCCAACAGCCAGCTGGTACCTTGGGTATTTTTACCGAAAGGGGAATAGCCCGAACGGTCAAAAACCTTGGGTTATTTAGACTTAAGCTAGGTTGAAGTGTTTTCACTGGTTCCACACCCTCATACTCACTATCCCTCTCATAATCACTATCACCCTCATACTCACTATCACCATCACCTCATCTCATCGGGACGTAGAAAGATCCTCCACGGAAACGATGTACGATTACTACATTCGGGAGTTCCCTGATAATCTTCCCACTACTTGACTACGATTTATTTAGCCCAGACGCGCAATAATTTTATAATACACCCGACAAGGATTCGAACCCCGATATCCCTCTGATCGCCACTTTAGTATATTGCGAGAGTGACGCCTTATACAGTGCGGTCACCCAAACGGATTGAACCTTATTAATCTTTAGATTGTTATAGTTATAGGCAACACGGAATTATATTCCACATCTACGCCTTGTAGACCTACATCGTTAGATTGTGCTAAGAAAAGAAGCATCATGCCACAATTAATAATATAAAGTGCATTATTAATCTTTACTGGACAGTTAAAATACCAAAATGAGTTATATAAATGTATTAAAAACATCATAAGAAGCGGTTGTTGTGTGGGTGGATTCAGTTCTTCTTGTCCCAGAAGTCGTGAGAGGGGAATTTCAAGAGGGTGGGACTTGAAACTGACCCCGAACGATGCGTCAGCTGAAAATCCGCGTGGTAAGCAGCAACGTTAAGGTGGGGTTGAAGGGAACGCGAGAAAAGGTCAGTGTTTTTGCAGTTTTTACAACAAAACTTTTTTTTTTGTTGCCAAAATCAATCAAATAATCTGGTATAAATATATAGTTTAATTTATTTCACTTGGTGATATCAACAGTTGTTGAATATCTGTCACAAGCATAGAGCCATTAGATGAGAAACTTTTTAAATGAAGAGAAAAAGTTGTCATTAAATTCCAGAACACCCTTCACAGATATTCAACAAGTGTTGATATCACCGTGTGAAGAAAATTAAACTTTCGGTTTCTACTTGAGCAATATTTGATTTGTTTTAATTTAAAAAAGCTTTAGAATAAAATTTGCCAAAAACACTGTAATAGCCCTGTTCTGAGCTCCTAACTTATTTTAAAAGTCACGGACAAATGATATATTTTTGTTAATATTTAATACTCAAAGAACCATATGTAAATTTCCTTTCATACTTTATTCATGGATGACCAAGTAATATTGAAGGAAAGACTATTATTTTCAGTACTATATTCTAAATTCGAGTTATATCTCTATTATTAATATAACTAATATATTTTTATTTAATTATTATTTATTTTAATATTTTTTAAACCCATAAATTGTTTTCTAAAGTAAATTTAAATATAATAAGAATTGCATCATCCTTTGTTTAAAGCTTATTTCCGTTCCTTATCCAAAGTTAATTGCTGAATCTGCCGGGTTTTAATTTACAGATATTTAGACAACCAATAAGTTATCTTTCATAACTTCAGCCAATAAAGAGCTCTCTTATTGCTTGGTTCAATACCATAGAGACAGGGTAATCCCAGAAAGAAAAAAGTTGTTTGATATTAGGAGTTGGAGAGCGTCTCCAGTGTTGCCAACTTTACGATATGGATACTATTATTGATATAATTTCGCCACATGTACAATCCAATTTTAGGATATTTTCTAAAAATAAATATCCTGTGGCCCCGCTATCTAGTAACAAATTTTACATTAATTTTTTTTTTTTTTACAAAAATTGCAGGGTTTATCAATATAATGTCAGAAAGTAGTATCCTACCGCTCAAAATACAATCCATTTCAGGTCCATCTACTATCGCAAGAGACTTGGCAACACTGGTGTCTCCCGGCTCACTCCGTGTTGGTTTGTCAAGTAGACAGGTAGTATGTTGGTGTCAACTTTGAAATACAAAGAAATATTTAGTAAAAGATGAGTTCTATGTAAATAAATAGTATACTTAAATATAAAGTAAATCTCAATGGTTATTATTATATGAAACAATATTCCTGAAAATAAACTATCATAATGTATCACTCAGAAACGTATAGCATCAAAAAATGTCACCAAACGACGGAGCTGGATGTTATAAATTGCCGACCAACAAGGGCCAATACCGGATGTTATAATACTGACCTTTTTTTTATCACTTCCCCTATATTCCCACCTTAAGGTCTTTGATAAAGACTTTTAAAAATAAATAATAAAACTATAGTCTTACATTAATGAATGAAAGAAAATGTATGAGTAGCTAGCTTTTAACTAACCTACAACGTATAATAAAGATTGAATTAAAAGATGCACATAATTTTAATTTTATAATTTCAATCAAACTCTTAAAACAAAGGGGAAAAAAAATTAAGCTTATACTGTGTGATTGTGAGATGAAATAGACCTAAAGTTCAAACGTGGGATCCGAACTACGGTGGAAGCCTGGCATTTCACACATTCACAAGTTGAGATTAATACACGACTTGTCAGAGGTGAGGTAAGGGTTTGGTAATTAGATAAATCTGTGTCGGGACCGAGGATTAAACCCCGGACCCCAGCACAGAAGTCCGACACCTTACCCCTAGACCACCAGGTCACCTTTTATTCCGCGGTGTTTGTGAGATAAGATATATAAAGTTTATAACAAGTTATATTATTATTAAAAGCTATCATCTAATGCTGAACAGAACATAAACATGTTTTAAATTGCTCTGAATAAAAAAAATGTTTTGTATATTTTACACATAATTTAATAATCAAGGAATTTTCTATTTTAGCCCATATGTGTACTTAATCAAGCATAGGATTTTTCTTAAGAAAATATTAAATTATTTGCACAAAATAATATAACCTATACGCCAAATATTTTAAAGATGATAATAATAATAAAGTGATAATAATAATAATAATAATAATAATAATGTATTGTCAGTAGATGTTTTTTAAGTATCTAAATAAATAATACTTTTTATCTAAAATAATTTTTCAAACAAATTATATGATATTCAGATTATTTATCAAATAGTTTCAGACAATTTCAGTCAATGGGGGGTAAATTTTTAAAAAAAACCATAGGGCTAATTTAAAAGACCAGCTTCTGTGGCCTCGTAGCTTAAGACGTCAGACTCACAAAGACTGGACTTTCTATGACGAATAAATCGGGGCTAGAATCCCGGTTGGGTGTACCAAGGTTGTTTTTTCCTAAATGGTTTTCTATTCACCCTCTATGAAAATGCGGATACATTTCCTTTAAATTCAAGTTTCTTTATCTCTGACATAATAGCGTAATTAATGCATATTACGTATGTGTACATCCCGAATAGGTAGTCAGAAGCGGTGACCAAAAATAAATTAATTAAAGTAAATTCAAACTTTTTTTAGCTCATGTTCTTTTTACATTTTTTGGGGGGGGCATATTTCACGTTTTTCTTAGTGCAAAAAAAAAAATCCGAGCCCTAGTGTTATAGTTTTCAAAAATCGCTCGCGCTCGAGATTAGTCGAAAATAAAATCCATTTAATGGATCACCTTTTTTTTAAAAGTAAAACAAAAGTGTAATATATGATTTAAAAAAAAATAGCAAGCCATAATGGAGACTTTAACTTGAAGTGACTTTTCTATCCCACTTTGAACCCGAACTTCTGATGAACCGATACGTCACGTTCCACGACTCTAAGTCTCCCGTCTAAGTGGTCAGGGGGGGGGGATTGGAGGAGTGGTGGGAGGAGAGGGGGGTTAGCTTGTAGCACTTTATGGGACCGTCAGCGACGAGGATATTGGGGCTGAAAAGAATAAAAAGCCTCCATTTTATACATATAACTATTTATATATATATTAATAAGTATTACGCCTTCTTGGCCATGTATTGACTAAAACTTAACCGCACGTTCGTAAAAAAAATATTGAGAGCAAAATCCGCTTGAGTGTCTTAACAGTTCGCAAGCTAGCAGAAGTTTTGCAACACAAAACTAGAAACAGTTGGTTAATCTAGGGCAGAGATTCTCAAAGTGGAGTCAGCGGACCCCCAGGGGTACCCGAGGATCNGAGAACAGCAAACCGCTACAGACGCTCGAACAAGCCAGGAACACGTATAGGAGGCAGGACGATACCTTGCACTCCCATCCTCCGTCCTAGGAATCCGTAACATATCTTTATATACAGGGTGGCCCACGGAAAAGTAGCCCACCTGTTATATTCAGCAGGCGCCTCACTCTGAATTGTAGGAGGTCAATCCCCTTCCATCCCATATTGTGACATGAAGAATGAGCAAGTGAACTGCTTGTCTAAAGCACAAGACGGGATGGAAGGGAATTGACCTCCTCCGATTCAGAGTGAGGTGCCTTCTGGATATAGGAGGCGGGTTACTTTTCCGTGTGCCACCCTGTATTTTGTAGATCTTATAAAATTTTATATAAAAGGGCAAATCGATGGTGTATATTACACACAATGGAGATGCCTTCTCATATTAAAGCCCGGCGAGAAAGTGTGCCCAAAAAGTAGTGGTTTGGCCACGCCCCTTGTGCCCACAACTTTGAGAGGAGAATTTGTAAATTCACTTTTATATCAATTTTCTCGTCAGCCAGCACAAAGAACTTTCAGAAAAAGCACCGAAACATTTTATGCCTTTTTCAACAACTTGTTTGTGCGATCAAGCCTTTTCTGCTCTTTATAGTATGAAAAAATGTGAAATGAACTCGTCTTGGTGTGGGGATGGTAAAAAAAATATCGGTACAGATTTTAATTATATTTTTAGGTCACACAAGCAGTTCCATTCCTCACATTAACTATCAGTGATTATAAGTTTACAAATATAATACAAATTATAATTTCTTTTAATTTTTATTGTAATTCTTTTTATATTTATTAAAAAAAATATTATGTCTAAAAATGTCTAAATATAATACCTACATTTATTTTATTTTCATTTCTATTATAATTATAGTTACACTAAAATATATTATTAATAATTTATACAGATAATATACTATACATTGATGATGATATGTTTTTATTCATATACCTACATCAAGGGTTTGCATATCAGGTGATCCTGGTTAGAGGGTCAGTGTGAATAAGAAGTTTGAGGGGGATAAATCAAACAGTAGATGCAGCTGTCTGCTAGTATCTCGCTTTGTAGACGTATGCCGTAAGCCAAGATAATATTGCCTGAAAGTCCCAAATGATAAAAATAAAACTTAAAAAAAATGTATGCAACCAGGGAATTAGGAGAATAATTTATGTGCACGTGTGTATTATTTGTCATTTTTAAAATTTAGCAAATGAAGATTGATGCGGCTAAACCCGTAGCATAAATATCATTTCCATCTTCTAATCTTCGCAATCATTGCATACAATTAATTGTGAAAACATTAGTTTTCTTCCTTAGTACACAAAATTACCAAATTCTTATGGTATCGTTTGGTATTGAACAAGGGTGCAATAGAGTTTATACGACCTTTTTAAAAACTCACTGCCGTACCTATGGGGATGATAATAAAAAGCTCGACTATACCAGAATTGGAACACAGAACTTTCAGAGGTGGTTTACTTACTGTCTTTTAAGACGTTGCTTACTTGTGAGGTCACAGCAAGCCAAGATAATGTACTGTAGTATATCCCATGTTAATGTATTGACGTTTTATTCAGTGAGTTTTAAAGACATAACAACAAAATACTCGTATATTCTTTTTTAATTTATTTGAATTATTTAATCTGTACTTTCTGAACCGAATGATTATATCACCACACAATGTATAGATTAACTTAAATCTGGAACAAACACAACATCCAGCCCCCTTTGTTAATTTAGCATTGTGGAAAGGGGATCCCACATTTCATCTATGATGAATTTTTCGGCCATACTTGGAATCGAACCTGATACCCTTAACTCAATAAACAGACCCGCTACCGACTGATCTAAGATGTCGTACAGCAACAAAATGAAAACCATAAATTCTTAAATATATCTAAATTCTGATCTTGAAATGTTTTTTAAGTTTTTAAACTTATTTCTATTCAATAGTTTACAACTCAAGATTATTTGTTTTATTCCAGAAAATGTCCTGTAGGAATCTTGCTGCCAGAATGTAGGTTAAAAAAAAGTCCTTGGGATCATTTTTCTATCTTGAATAGGAGACAAGGAGAAAGTAATTTTGAAATACAATTAAATGCTGGCCCAGGCGCAAATGGATTGTGTATACTTGTCAGCGGAAGAGGGGAGATACTATCAGCACATAAACAAGAGGCCTCGCAGAGGGAAATGTTCAATTTCATTCCCTCTATTTCTATTTTATACGTTGCTGTCTAAATGTGATGGCGCTTAGAGTGCGTCCAACTAAGCTGCTACCCGCTTCGCAAAATAGCTTCGAAAATCACCAAGTAGGCAAAGTCGTTAAAACACAAATCATTTAACGATCTTGACTAGAACCAAGGCCACTGTGGCTACTGTCCTTTCAAAGCTCGTGTTTGCAACTTTCGAGATGTAATCATTTTTTTAAGACACGCAGTGTACAATCTTTTCCCACGCATCACGCATCGCCCTTTCCAACCCCTTCTACACCCCGTTCGTTTACAACGCGACCGCGTACAAAATACCAAAAGCTGGTGGGAAACTGGTCCGTATTTAAAACGGAGCGCAGTGGATAATTCTGCATCTGGATTTAATCTCTGTGTAGGCTTAAGCGGCGATGGGATTCAAATCACCGTAGACATTAATTATTCACACCTGTCTGTCTGTATGTATGTATGTGTGTGGTGAGAGGGAGTGGGGTTAGGGGGTGGGGTTGACGCGTCATCAACAGTGCCTCCGACCGGACAGAACCGCGAGCCGGATGACGGAATGAAACGGCTTTTCGAAATGTCAGGTGCATTGTTTGGTCTGGCTTTGAAAAGGGTGGTGGGGAGGGGGTGATGGTGACAGGGTTTATAGAGGGGGAGGGGGAGGTACACGAACTATTCTTAGTTTTCCACATTCGTCTCTAATTAGATAATTCCTTCTTGTCGGCTTCAGAAACAATCCAACACTTGTGACATTTCACGTGACAGAAGTGAGAACGGAGGAGCTTTCCCTTCGACTTTCCTCCGTTGTACAGCCTTTGGAAAGTTATTTTGTTGTTCGTGGTTGCAAATTTAGAGAAGAGAAGCTTCAGCCCCCCCTCGGATATTAACATTTTCAAATTATTGGATCCAAGGAGAAGGGGATGTGTAAATTTGAAACATTACACCTAGACACGGGAATCGAACTAGATACCCTTGGTTTAACGTATAAATGCTCTACCTATATTCTACCAGAGCATTGGCGTGCTAAAACAAGGGGTCCCTGGTTAAATTACCGTGTCCATGTTTTTTTGTTTTTTTTTCAAATTTACGAATATGATGTTTGATGCAAAGGTTTAATTTAGAGGAAGTGTGCCCGCAATTAAGTTAAGGGAGACCATTTAGGGGGAAAAAAACACCCTCAGTACACCCGACTGGGATTCGAACCCCAATCTACCCGTCATCGGCAGTCCAGTCTATTGCGATAGTGACGCCATAGACCATTCGGCCACCGAAGCGTGTTATATTATTATTATTATTATTATTATTATTATTATTATTATTATTATAAACATAGCCAAGCATGACAAATACTTAAATATTAATTCAGAAAATGTACAAATAAATTACTTTTAATCTAAATAATTAAATTCTATTTTTAGATTTATTTTTATGTTTGTATGATTAATTTTATTTCATACCTACGTTATAATGCTGAAACTGGCTATGAACAACTTAAATCTAACAAACATGAAGGAATCCAATTAAGATGGGACAAAAGTTAAAAGTTTCGGTTTTTATGACAAGACACCTTTTTTTTAGGTCAAAATAAAAAAAATATTGATTCAGTAGATACATTTAGTAATCTTAACAGTTATAATAATAATAATAATAATAATAATAATAATAATAATAATAATAATAATAATAATAATAATAATAATAATAAACAACAACAATAACAATAATAATAACAATAATAATTATTATTATTATTAATATTAATAATATAATAATAATAATAACAATAATAATAATAATAATAGCAATAATAATAATAATTATTATTATTATCATTTAGCAACGCGTATTACTAACCCTTCAGGTTACACGCTTTAAGAGTTATTAAATATTGGTCATGAGCAGATTATCATTTGATAATAAACTTTTTAAATAAAAAAGAAAAAGTCTGGCTCAAATTATGCAATACCCATTATAGGTATTTAAAAAAACTGTCGAGATTACTACGAGTAGAAATTTAAACTAAACTACCTATTTAAGCAATATTTTATTTATTCAGGCCGAAAAATGTTTTTTGTCATAAAAATAAAAAAGTATGTGACTCACCTTATCTTCCATGCGACCTTAAGAAAACTACACAAGAATTAGCATTTTGAAAAGATGGGCAAAAGCAAATGTGACAAAACAAAATGTTTAAGGTGGCCAGTTGGAATCGATCCTAAGCCATCTGGATCCAAAGTCACACGTGTCCACTGTTTGATAACATCTGTTGTTTGTACTGATATCTAAAATTTAGTAATAAACTAAATATTTGTGATTTCAACGTTTTCTCAATATTAATATACATAATTTTTTTTAACAATACAACTTCACAAAAGCTTCCCAGTTCACAATTTCGAACAATGAGCTTTTTCAGGTATAGAGTTATTTAAAGTATAAAAATATGATTTTACAGATGCTAATAACCCCACTTATAGTCCAATTTTAATAGGAAATGCCTTTTAGAAAATGCACACATTTTTAGGTTAAAAATGTTACAATGTTAACATTTTACTATAATATTACTGTTATCTTATAGGTAATGATTATATCTATAAAAGGTTACATCTGCAGATAACATAACTTTAAGTATGAATATTTGAAAGTAGATCTAATAAATTTTCTAGATGTCAGAAAAGGTTTTTCCTTTGAAAATTGGACTGTATATAAAACGCCTATGCAAACATTAGTTTAACATAATAATCATTATAGGTAATGTCACTTATTTACCTGACATTTAATTTGAATGGAGTTGGCAGAATTTCATTAAAAAACAACCATCAAAATTAAATACTTAGTTATTTATAATTTGTTTTGTTGAAAATTTTGAAGTACTTACACACAAACCAGGGTCATAAGTTTCTTCATCAGGAAAACGAAAACAGAGTTTCAACAATTAAATAGGATCAGATTAGTGCAAATTAGTATTTGTATTTCATTATATTAAATTATTATCTTAGCGCACAGTTAAAAAGTTTTAAGAAACTTCGCTAATATTCTTAAGATGTATTTTTGCCTCAACCACTTCTACTTCATTTTTTCATTTTCATGGATTAAAAAGACACGAACGAAATCGCTTATGAACACTTCCTTAATTTGTTTCTTTTTTCAAAAAGAAATCAAATCGTTTGTCAACTGTTAACGAGCGCATTCTCTTATTGAACTAGGGCAACTGATACATTGTTGATGTCGAGTTTCAACGAAGCGGAGAGAAGCGATATCAAATTCGGTGAACGTTATGTCTTGCGCATGCGTATGGGCTATCATTTCAACCCCGCTTCATCCCCGAAATCTCATCCCCTCTAGCTGAGAATCTAAACGGAAAACTTTTTTTTTTTAAGTAAAGAAACGTTTCATAATTTGTGTGCATGTTACTAAAACTTATTTTTTTGTCTCATCTTGATCCGAGATATTTTAAGAAATCATTCCAAAAATTAGATATATTATATAATTCTTTTGTTTCTTGACAACGGCAAATTTAAAAATAAAAGAAGTTTAGGAGAATTTATCTCTACTTCGAGATCTTACACAGTTTCCAAAACTGTTTTAATTTATTTCACAATAATTTATCATAACAACACTAGTTTTGTTGTTCCAAGTAAATGGTTTTTTTGGGGGGATATATATATCCTTGCGTAAAACAGGGAATAAAGTGAATTTGTTTCGAATTTTCTGGATGTCAGAGGAGAAAATAATTTAAGCGACTGAAGGGTAGGTGCGTTACAGGGATACTACGGTGGAGGTTAGGGGGTCGTAGAGGGGTTTGTTTATCGAACAGACGGGAATCAAATCAAGCTTATAATTGAAAACTTATTCACCCTTCCTTGATAGAATCTTTTTTCAACAACCACTTCTGAACGGGGAGTAAGTACCCACGTGGGAAAAAAGAGCGGGAGGGGTTTGGAGGTCTAGGAAACCCCCATCAAACTAACATTAATTATTTTTAATACTTTTTAGAACCGCGTCACACTGTCCGATCAGGTTACACGTATGTATATATATATATATTGACTAAGCTACTGCGTTAGGGATGAGGAAGGTTTTATTTATATAAAGTGTACCCACATTCGCGTGGGGAAAAAAGATATTGGAGAACGATTTCAGAAAAAAAACACCCTCAGTACACCCGACAGAGGTTCGAACCTCGATTTCTCCGTCATTGGCAGTCTAGTCTTACTGAGAGAGTAACTCTTGAGACCATGCGGCCACCGGTGCGGGTAATATGAAAGGTTCTTCCTATGAAAATTGGGCTGTACAACACCTCTCTTCCACCAAAGTTAATGAAGAGTTCATTAAGTTTCGTCCTGTTCCCCTAGACCCACACAGTTTGAGTTTTGTGTTAGTCGGTTATGCCCCTCAAGCCAACAGCAACTAACCACAACAATGAATCTGACGGCCTTCAACAACTCGGCTCTTTTTATGAATTTGTTTGTTCTAAGAGTTCATTTGTCGCCGGCGGACAATTAAGACGTTCTTCCCACTTTAACGGATCTCTTTTTACTCTAAGAACAACACAAGCAGTGTCAGGAACCGTTAAATAAACACATTCTCAAAACAGTCGGACGATTTACCTTTCCCCACTAGACAAATATTTAGAATGAAAACATCTTTGTTTTGGGTTGATTTATCTTGAAGTAGAAATATTTTATTTTATTTGTGTGATTTTTTTTTAAAATGGTACAACACCATCTTATACTTTCATTATATTATGAGAGAAAAATGTTCAAAAATAAGCACTCAGTAAAATACCGTACGTTTGAGTAAGCTTTCCTAAGACAAATATGATTTTTTTTTATAATCATAGGAAGAAAATAAAATAAAAATTACGGTGTCAGCCCACATGTAAGTTAAACCGACCGAGAGGCCTGAGGGTGTAGGATGGTGCCAATAATCCCCGATAGAGGGTATCACTCGGTCAGCACAACAAAACCTCCGGCCGTTATCCTCAATTTTCTAGACCGGAGCCGCTAATTCTAATTCTTCATTCAAGTAGCTCCTCATTGATCCTCACTAGGCTGAGTTGGAGCTTGTTTCAGACCCACTGCTTCACAGGAAAACTTTGAAGTTTTGGGGATTGAAACCGGGACCTCTGGATCTGTAGCCCTGAGCTCTGACCACTAGACCACGGAGGCGGTGAATACGAAACACTCTTTATAAAATAATTAACTAAAGTTCTATTACCATTTTAAAAAAAATTACTAATCCAAAAATTAGTCATAAGTTTTTTTTATTCTACTTACACGCAAATTTGGGAGCATATCTTCTAAATTCTATCTTTCTCATACCTCTTTCATTAGTGTAAATATTTGGATAGCTCGAACGGATAAACATGGAGCACGAAAGAACCCAAACTAGGTATTTAACGAGTAATATTAATTATGTAATAAATTAAGTGATAACTTTTTTTAAGCGCCGTGTCTGAAAACCCGTTCGGGTAATGTACATATGTACAAATTACGCTATTGTGCTATGATTAGGAAGGTAGAAATTAGATGAAGTGTACCCGAATTTGCGTGAATGGAGAGTGGAAAACTATTTGGAGGAAAAATACCCTCACCGGGGTTCGAGCGCCGATATACTCACCATAATTATCAGTGTAGTCTATTGTGAGACTGATGCCTTGATGGAAAATGGATAACTATTCAAACATAAATATATTTATTTAAAAGTATCATAATAGCATTTTATGATGTATTTATTTGATTAGTAAAAATATATATTTATAATGCTAAAATGTTTTGTGAAAGTGTATATGTAAACATATTTCAAAATATATATTTTTTGAAAGTAATAAACTTTTTTGGCAGTAAAATTTGAAAGACTCTAACAAGCAAAAATATGTAATTTTATACGTAAGTATTGAAAGTAATTGTTTATTAAGTGTTGTTTGTAGGCCTATGTCAAGTTTATGGGATCACTAAATAACTATATTTGCTCCGCGGTGCAAACATAATCAAATTTGTCCGTTGAGATTAAAAATTGTTGGACCATCCTTGGCTTAGTTAGACCATTCAACCACCGGAGAAAAAATGTTTTCAAAAAAAAAAGGGGGGGTGGGGGGTGGAAGCGCCATCTTATTCCAGACACAATGTATTAGATTCTTCAACCCCTAGAAAGAACTGCCAACGTGACAAGATAAAAATAAAACAAAAGCTCCCAACCTCAGTTTATCCCTTCTAAAACATGATTCAGTTTTCACCACTGAATAAAATATGTAGAGGTTATTTTTTTACATTTAAACACCCATCAAACTAAACATAAACATCCGCGGCTTATCTTTCCACAACGACGCCCATAACCCTTTTGCGTCACATAAGTATACCTCCTTGTGAAGTCACGCGTTATATAACATCGGCCTCTTTGTAGTGACACAGCGAGGGGTTGACGTGCTGTGATTCGTAATTCCGGCATGGTTGGTACGACTTGAGAGAAGACAAGACGGATAGAGGAGGAAGAAGAAGGTTTACCAACTTACTGGGGTAAACACATGTTTTACTCATAAAGGGAAGGGGGGAAAAAATATTATGTTCTTCTCCGACGTTTCTTACGTGAAGATGATGAATAGCAAAGAATGACAAGGAAACATTTTAGGTTGTCCTACTTTATAGACAAAATGTCGCGCTAGAATAAAATAAACAACATTTTACTCGAATTTAAACTTCCGGGTCTTTAGTTTGATACCGTCTCTAAAGATCCTGTAACAGCGCCAGAGTAGTCCTGAAGACGTTGGACTCGTATATTTTTGTCACGGTTATTATTATTATTATTATTATTATTATTATTATTATTATTAGCACCGCGTCTTACTACCCGTTTGGGTTATACGCACTTACGCTAATGTGTAATGGAAGGGTGATTGTGAGATGAAATGGAGGACCTACAGTTTAACGTGGGATCCGAACCACGGTGGAGGCCTGGCATTCCTCACATTCACTAGTTGTGATTAATACATGTCTTGTTAGAGGTGAAGGAAGGGTTTGTCAATCAGATAAATCTGTGCCGGGACCGAGGATTGAACCCCGGACCCCAGCACAGAAGTCTGACACCTTACCCCTAGACCACCAGGTCACCACTTTTGCCACTGTTGACAGGAGGTATGGGGTTAGAGTTATGGACGGAGTAGGTTAAGGTTTGGGAGAGGTGGCACCTAGAGCCTATTACATATACACATTAATACACTAGGGGATGGCCAAACTGGGCGAGCGAGCGACTAAAATATAACTGGTTCTATTTTTCAAGCGCGCTCGCGCTCGACCCAGTACAGTCTAGTTTACAGGCGCTAGGCAATATTATTATGTGTTGGTTCATTGAGTGCTAGGAAAACTTCTCATTTTGACATTTTTATTAATATCGATAGGTTTAGCACACTTGCTACTAACGGCCTAATTTAATTGGTAAGATCATAAACCATACCTATATGTTTATATATAAGTATAAAACTGGTGTGTTAAAATACTTCAATATTATCAATGTAGGCCTTTACAAATAAGAATCACCATTAGCGGGGAGAGAGGATGAGAAAACCACAACAATAAATCACTTGTCAAAAACCACCCTCAGTTCACTCAGCCAAGATTCGGAGCCTCCTCGTCAACAACTAACGAGAGCTATTTGCTAATCACGCGCTCGCCAGTCTGGCCGAACCCTTAAATAGTGTGTTTAGTGAAGAGAAGGGGTGAAGGGGCTTGATAGCGAATCCTCAATCCAACGTTAAAATTATTTTAATTACGTGGGTGTGCGGAAAAGTAATGCTTCCCATTTATTTAATATCAGAAATGGATTCAAATATCTCAAATTTCCCTTGTCGTGGAGCCAAGTTTCCAGATCGATAGAAGTCTCTGAATTATGGTTAAACATGGCGGTATGTCATTATATTACTGACCATAAACTAAAAATAAAATTAAAACAAATAGAGACGAAAATATTTCGGTTAAAACTTTCAGATCATTGAACCCGATGGGGAAACGTGAAAACAATGATTATATAATATTGAGGTGTTGACATATCTGATTAACATCAGACCCGACGTTAGTCACACACTCAACCACAAAGCTCTGTAATCGTTACGTGAGTGTGACAAGAAAACAACTGATAGCGCCACCATTGCTTCATTGAAGCTCATTTGAGAATATTTCGGGTGTTGACGACCTCAGAATAAATTTAATTGAAGGCGAAACTTTAACTTGGGTTATCTTGAGTGCATTAGTTCTGTTTAAATAGCTGAAACTGTTTTTCCAGAACAGAACAATTACTCAAAAAATTTTCCAAAATTAAAAATGTTTCCGTATAAAATTGAGAGCAAATTTTTCTGAAGAAAACTGTCCACAACGAACAATTTTCATGGACTTTTACTTATTGTATTATATGCCTACCTTTTACGTGTTGCTATCTTATTCAGTTCATCTCTGAAGCCTAGAGACAGCGTTGTCTATCACCTATTCTTTGGAGATATGATAGTCATTCAGTGGGCTTGTCATCTTTGACCTTTCAATTCCCCCCCCACCCATCCACCTCTTCTTCGCCCCTTATCTTCAAAGGTTCCTTCCCACCTTATACGTCGAACTTGGAAGAGCAAGGTAAAAGGACCCCGACGCAAGGGAACTCCTTCAAGACCTGTTTAGATTCATGAGCTGGAAACTTTAATGAATCCTTCAAGGTTTTGGTTTCGCTAGTCGCACGTTTACCTTGGAAGAACATTTCTTTTTTTTTTGAGTTTATGAACTAGAAGGTTCGATGATTCTAGAAACGTGAGATGTGTTAGCAGAAGGGATTAATCATGTCAAACACTGATAGCAAATTTGCTAACTCGGCAAAGATCCAATTCAACCTTTAGACAGCGCAAGAAATTTTGTATTTTTTTTTTAAACTCGCACGTTTGACACATGAGATATCAATGGCTTAATTCAAGAGCCATATAAAAAGGAGGTAATTTGGAGGAGGTGACCTTGGAGGAGAAAAATCCTATCAACCAATCACGTGTGGAGAAATACCTCCCATACCCGCTTCGGTGGCCGCATGGTCTAGTTCGATACTCTTACAGTA
Source organism: Timema bartmani (assembly GCA_902151455.1). Taxonomy (NCBI): domain Eukaryota; kingdom Metazoa; phylum Arthropoda; class Insecta; order Phasmatodea; family Timematidae; genus Timema; species Timema bartmani. Next base: position 18,451 of record CABFWB010007583.1, read on the forward strand.
GTCTAAAATGCTGATGATGGGAAGATAGAGGTTTGAATCTCAGTCGGGTGTGCTGAGGGTGGTTTTCCACCCTCCACGCAAATGCGGGTACACTTCCTCTAAATATAAAATTCCTAATCTCTAAAACCATTAGCGTAGTTAGAACATAAGCGTACTACCCTGACGGGCAATGTTGAAAAAATCTCTCATTTCACCCAGCCGGGATTCGATCTTCAATCTTTAGAGACATTTATTTGTGAAAATGATTGGATTTTCTTAAATAAAATGTTATAATTATGTATAAAAAGTTGATAGGCTAAAATAAAATATTTATTTTCGGGTAGAAATTGGTTAAAAATCAACTCTTATATAAATGGTCTAAACTAATGCAACAAATATAAAAATTAAGGCTAAAATATGTAAATACAAAACAAACTAAAGGTAGGCTAAACAAATATAATATATTTTGCTTGGACGTTATTTCTTTTTATTCTTCTTCTGTAGCTTTAAATATCTACCTTTGGTCACGCTATGGCCGTCATAATAGCCGGTTGAAACAAATCTTTTACCGGTGTTCTTTGTTTGAGGAAAACCAAATACTAATCTGACAGATCTTATATATATTTTTATTGAAATATTGATATAATTAAGTCACATTTAAATTAACAAAATGGACCATAATTCTCATTCGCCCGGGTTATACGCCCGAATACTAATTATTCTAAGGGGTTAGAGGACGGCCAGACTGGGCGAGCGACTAAGATATAAAGTAAAACACATTGGTTGTAATGAGAGGTGGCCAGACTGGAGCGAGCGAGTGACTGAGCGCGCGCGCTCGAGACGGAGCAGTCTAGTTTACAGGCGCTGGGCATTATTATTGTATGTTAGTCCATTGAGTGCTAGGAAAACTTCTCAATTTGAAATTATATTTGACTTTTTTATAATTATCGATAGGTTTAGCACACTTACTACTAACGGCCTAATTTAATTGAGAAGACCATAAACTATGTATATGTAGAACTGATATGTTAAAATACTTCAATATTACAATCAAAGTAGGCCTTTCCAAATAAGAATCACCATTAGGGCGGAGAGAGGATGTAAATTCCACTATAATAAATCACTAGTCAAAAACCGCCCTCAGTTCACTGAGCCAAGATTCGAACCTTTGCCTCTTTGTCAACAACCATCGAGAGCTATCTGCTAGTCACGTGATTGCTCGCTCGCCAGTTTGGCCGAATCCTTAGGCATAAGTAAGGTTGATTTTAAAGGAAATGTACACACGTTCGCGAGAAGAGGGGGTGGAAAACAATTTCTCAGTACACCCAACCGGGGTCGAACCCCCGATCTCTCCATCATCAACAGTCCAGTATATTGCAAGAGCAACGCCATAGACCAGGCGTCCACCGAAGCAGGTACCATAGTTATTCAACTTACTACTGTGATCGTAGGTAATTTTTGAACTGAAGTTTCCCAACTTGTACATTATTCCCCGTGTTTTTTTTAAATTAATTCGGGATAAAAGTTTAAACCAGTGCTTGTTTGTTTAATTATTTATCCCAATAATAGCTTGAACAGTTTTTAATCAGTGCCTGGTTTTAAAATAATCAATTTTCTATATAAAAAAAATAAACCCACTAAAACACATTAATCGATAATTCTCGAATTGCCATAAAAATCCTTCAATATGTTCTTTTTAAACGTACTTACGTAACGTGACAAATATGTTTATGTGTATGAAAAGATTTTCAAAATGAAAGTAAAACTAAAATCGTTATTTTAAAAACCGTCCAAAAAAATGTGAATATAAAGAAAACATTAACAAATTTACTAACTAAAAATAATACAAGCATATTTATTAACATTATGAAAGTGCATGTATGTTGGAATTAATAAAAAAAGTGTATTTAATTAAAATGAAAAAGTCATTACATTATTAATTTTTTTAAATGCGTAGCATTCTTGGAAATGTCAGATTATTTTAATTTTAAATACAATTACATTTAAAAATTAAAAAATATATATATTAAAATAAATACGAGCATGCGTTCATCATGAAATAATATCTTGGATTTCAAAAATTAAGTCATAAATAAAATAACTTATTTTTTTCGATAGAAAGATTTTAAGTAATATACAATTAATTTTTTATAAGAATAATCATATCCGACAGCTAAAAAATATACTAGGTCTACTTCCACCTATTCATACGTCAAGCCGTGATAAAAGTTATTAATACCTATAAAATAAAATTTTTAGCACCGTGTTTCCCTACCCCTTCGAATTAATTACTCGGATCTGTTGGGGATGATTAAGGTTGAATAGAGAGGAAGTGTATCTGCATTCGCATGGAGGGAGACATCATGGAAAACCATTTAGGATAAAACATCATAGAACATCCGACTTGGATTCAAACCCCGATCTCCCCATCATCGAAGTCCTGTCTATCGCGAAACAAAACCCACTTCAGTGGTCGCGTGGTCTAACGCGCCACTCTCGTGTTGGACTAGACTGCCAAAGACTGGGAGATCGGGGTTCAATCCCCGTCGATTGCACTGAGGGTGTTTTTCTAAATGGTTTTCCCCTCTCTCTCTCTCCACGCAAATTCTGGTGCATTTATTCTAAATTAAGCCTTCTTCATCCCTAACCCATTAGTGTAATTAGTACATAGGGGCATAATCCGAACGGGTAGTATGACGTGGTGCTAAAAAAAAAGTAGTAACAATAATAATATATTAAAATATTATCAATGTTGACAACAAAAACAAAACAATTATTTGTATTTTTTGAATGTTTTTTTTTTCTGATAAAATTCTGCTAAATGATACTTTTTCTCCTTTTAATTAGACAGCAAATTGAGCTTAATTTAATAAAACCTAAAATTCATGTTTTAAGTGACCAGCGACGTAAAAATTCAAGTAAACTAACGTATCGATCAATCGTGCTACAATGTCATTAAATGGCCACATCAACCGCCAAATCGAACTACAGCCCAGTTTTTATGCACAGATACCTTTCCAAGAGAATTTGGTCTTCAAGAGACTATCTTGAGACTATCTACCTTTATATAACCTGATTACCACTCGCCCAGGCGGTAACCCCGGAAGACTTTGTATATATTCACTATCCCCTTACCCCCCCTTCCCCCACCCCGCTATTTCCCTCTTTCCAGTAATCAAAACACAAAGATTAAACCACACAACGTTTAATTAACTTCATTCCAAATTAAGCTCTCACCATTCAGCGCGCTCTGGCAGCTTGTACACTCCGTTCACCACGTAAGGTAACAAGACTTACCATGGCTGATTACACTCTGTTGTAGCTCAGTGGTTCCCATACGTTTCCCAGATATCCCCCCCCTTGAATCCGCTGGTAATTCACCGCAACCTCCTCCCTCCCCTCCGCTATAATCTCCCCCGCAACAAGCCTACGAAACTCTCGAATAGCTGAATGACATAGTGACAGACTTTGGAACTAAAGATTGCTGAAACCATCTTATCACCCACTTCGGTGGCCGCGTGGTCTATCAGTATACTAGAGGTTCGAATATAGGTCGGGTGTAATTAAGGTAGTTTTTCCAAAATTGTTCTCCACTCTCCCTCCACACAAATGCGGGTACACTTACTATAAATATAGCCTTCTTAATCCCTAAAACCATTAGCGTAATTAGTACATAAGCGTATAACCCAAAGGGGTAGTGAGACTAGGAACTAAAAACAAAAGCCTATGCACACATTTCTAGTACTCTACGTACTTCATTAAATATTTAAAAAAAAAATAACTAACAACAATATATAAGATAATTTACTCTTATGGGGATGCAGGGGTAGGATAGATTTCTCCACAAAGCATTTATGCTGTCAGGGATGTCTAGGCTCCACGGCTCGTCTGTAAAGCACAGAGATAGGCCACCCCGCTTACCGGAGCGCTGTGACGGGTTGCAGATATCCATAAATCCAGGCGTTATTTACCTAGAGTCCGACCAGCGTTTGAGTGGTGATAACTGGCGGTTATCAAAAGTTACTAGATCTACTCTCAAGTATCCGTTTGCCAGCCCATATGATCTCTGTTGTCGAAATTTTCACAACAAACAGTTTGTTTTTAATTATTATTTTTTAAACAGTTTTTAAATTTTTGAAACACAAACTTATGAAAATTACCATTTAGTGTTTTTTTGTTGTTTGTTTTTTGTGGTTCACTTAAGGTCATTAAATAATGTGATTCAATAGTGATTCACATCATTACAATTCATGAGTTATAAAAGAAGTCGAATTTGGTATTTTGTATTTTTTGCGTACCATTGTTAAGGTAAAGTAATTAATGTTTGGGGCTAAAATTTAGTATAACTAGACATTAATATGAGGTATACACAATGAAATATTTATAATATAAAATAATATGTAAATAACAAATAATATAAATATATAATAATATTAATATTATAAATATCTGTGAAAGGTGTCCTGTAATTTAATGACAACTTCTTCTCTTCATTTAAAAAGTTTCTCAGCTAATGCCGCTATACTCATGACAGATATTCAACAACTGTTGATATCACCACCTAAAGAAAATTAGACACTCTGTTTCTACTGGAGCAATATTTGAGTTATTTTGGCTAAAAAATAAATGTTTTGCTGTAAGGAAGGCAATAACGCTGACCTTTTCTCGCGTCCCCTACACTCCCACCCTAAAAGTAACACTTCATCAATATAACTTTCTTTCTCGGTGAGTTATTATAATGAGCTAGTTCTTGCATCAGTCTCACCATTCAAACCAGCTCACCTATATTAGTGGCGAGTTACAGGTTTTATTGGCCCAGGCCGTGGACTTGAAGACCTTGGTTTTGTTCTAGGACATGACAAGAATAATTTATTCACTAGTTTTTGTTTAGCAACGCGCGTGTCTTACTACCCGTTCGGGTTGTATATACGCTTATGAATTAATTACGCTAGTGATTTTAGGGATTAGGAAGGTTATATTTAGAGGAAATGTACCTGCATGTTCGTGAAGGAAAAGTGGACAACCCTTTGGGGGGGAGGGCGGGGGCGATCCTCGTTAAACCTGACCGAGATTTGAACATCGATTTTATCGTCATCTGTGGTCCAGCCTACTGAAAGAGTAGCGCCTTAGACCGTGTGGCCACCGTAGTGTGTTATTCACCAGTCGGAGATAATCTAACCCTAACAAAGTTTTTGACGTATGAAATGACCTCATAATATTATTACCGAAATTTCAGTGACTATCTTCGGTGTATACGCGGGAAAAGGCGTAAATCTCACCTAGACTGGTTCATTGGGGATGAAAAAGTCATGGGTTTGATTCTAAGCCCATTGTAATGAGGTGTTATTTTTTATTCCTAAAGTCTTTCTAAACTCAC